>JAASFT010000135.1:0-36171 GCA_023333885.1 Globisporangium parvum
CGCACGCACGCACGCACGCACGCACGCAACCTGAGTCAGTTAGTCAGTCCACTCGGCACGCAAAGCAACAGCACGTACAGTCGGCGTAGATGAAACCAAGTCGAGCTTCCACAGTCGAGTCCTGTGAGCCAGCACGACAAGACCGTGTCAGTCTTCGCGTCTTACCCAATCGTGCACTGTCAGCACGACCACGAGCACGCAAGCACGTACCGTGAGGTTCTTGCGCTTCATGTACTTGGCGAGCTCTTCGTCCTGGACGTCGGTATTGTCCATCTCGAGTACGCACACGCCGTCGAGCGCGTGCTGCTGGAGCACTTCATTGAGCCACTTCTTGCGCAGGCGCCGCGCTGGTGGCTTGCGCAAGAGCCGCAAGCGCTCGGCCACGCCGCGGTCTTGCGCAAGGCGAATGAGGACCCAGAAGAAGAACGGGATGCCGACGACCCAGACAACGACGCCGATCATCGCAATGACGCCAAAGATCGCCCACGTCGAGTTGTAGCACACGATGCGGCGATCAACGACGAGGTACCGCACGTCGCCGACCTCTTGGCAGTTGAAGATCATGAGGATCGTCTTCGACACGGTTGGGTAGAGGAAGAGTGCGACCCAGCAGTAGAGCTTCAAACACTTGTTCCGGTACGTGAGGTAGTTCATCCGGAGCTTCACGCGCGCTTGCCACACGCGGAGGTTGCTCCGGACCGTGCGCTCGAGGATCTTGCCGCTCAGCGTCTGCTTCGATGGACACTGTGCGTGCACTGAGCGGAAGAGCCCGAGCTTTGGCGTCTTGACTTGGGACATCCCGAACTCACGCTTCAGTCGCCGCGCCTCGAGCTTCACGGCCGTAGCACTTGCGCGGCGACTGGTGGGGTCAGTAGCAGCGAGGTGCTGCTGCTGGCGCTCGAGGCGGAGCTCTTCACGACCGTGCCACCAGACTTGCGCAAGTCGAATCGGGTTCATACTCGCTTCGTCGTTCCGGACCTTCTCGCCTTCGAGCACTGGGAGGCCGCACTTGAGGCAGTTGCGCGGAATGAGCAAGAGCTTGGCGCTGTAGCTCCGCATGCCAGCGTAGAAGTACATCGCGATAACGGAGAGCGTGAGGACAACGAGGATCACCGTGACGCTGCGTTGGTGCGGTTGTGCCGCGAATTGAGAGAGAGAGAGAGATCGAGTGTGTGAGAAGACGTGAGCCATACTCAGAGTGCGCCGTGGCTCAGTCACACGAGCACTGGCGAGAGCGAGACGTACGTGAAGTCAAAGTAGAACGTCGTCGAGATGACACAGTCAATGCCAGCGATTGCCACGAGGTCCTAAACATCCCAGACAGACAGACAGACAGAACGAGATAGAGTGGAGTAGAACTCAGGCAGTGAGCATGAGCGCAAGTGGTCGCAGGCGCCATACCACCAGGACCAGCAAGAGATCACCGACGCACCAGGTTGAACTGCTGCGAGATGTTCATGATGTGCTGGATGTCGGGTGACCACTTGATCACGAACGAGTCGCGAAAGTTGCCAAAGATCTGGAAGAACCCGATGAAGATCTTGAACTTGCCGGGCTTGATCGGGAACTGCCGCGTTGGCGGCTCGACCTCGATGCCAAACAGGATCTTGGCATTCGGCTTCGCTTTGCGCTTGAACCGGTGCTTGAGGCGATCGACGCGCGAGAGCACTGCGACGGACTGGCGCCTGTACCGCTCTTTTGCAAACTCCATCACACTCTGTCGCCGCTTCACCTCGGTCGGCGGCCTGAGCCGGCGATCCGCTTCAGCTTTCTCGAGCAACGCAATCTCTGTGAGGTCGCGGAGGTAGTAGCGCACGGCTGCGACTGCACCGACGGCTGCGAGGGCGATCAAGATTGGAATCACAAAGTTCTGCCACCGGATCGACGCGCGCACTTCAGCATTCGCCTTGTCACACGCTGCTCATGCGAGTATGCGAGCAAGCAGGGGATTCACATAGATATGCCACGGTCAGACCCACACGTTCAGCCACAGCCACAGCCACAGCACAGTAGCTTGGAGAGCGCTCGTGACGTACGCAAACACGAGTTGTCCTTTGCTTTCTTGTACCGATCCGCGCAGACCGAGCAGATCGCTTGGTCGTACCCGTCAGCGCACGAGCGGTTTGCTGGCGCCGTTGCAAGTGTCTCGACTGTGATGTCGGACTGACACGCACCAGCGACCTGGGATACCACACACGATAGGATAGGTGTGAGTGACTCCATCCTTCCTCGTGCAGAGTCTCTGCATGAGTACGACTGCTACAGCGCTGCGGTCGCACCTCGCAGACGTAGAACGCTTTGCCAGCGATGCACGAGAAGACCCGATCCGCGGGCCAGTACTTCTTGAACTCGATCGAGGTCGCACACGCAGAGAGCACGTCCGAGATGTTGACACCTGCGACAGCGTACGGTTTGCACGGGTCGTCCGGAGCCCACTGCGCTGGGTCGCACGTGCGCACTTTCTTGGACTGCGGCGCGTTGAAGAGGTAGAAGCCTTCAGACGTGCGCGGCGACGTCGTGCCAAACTCGACACCGAGTGTCTCCGTCGCGCGGCGCACTGTCATGTTGCACTGCGCGCCAGCGGGGCAGTCGTAGCACCGAAGTCCGTCCATACTGGTCGATGGCCGCCACGCGACAGTTAGCGGTGATAAGAGTTAGGGCATGGGCCGTGAGAGCGTTGCTGCATGCAGAGTCGTACCTGTACTTGTTCTTGGCACAGCGTGAGCACTTGTTGCTGAGAGTGCACACAGAGTGTTCATGAGCGAGCGAGCAGTCAGCCAGTGGTTCGTCTCGACCCAAGAGCGATGGCACTGCGACAACTGTGCGCAACTACGCACTCGTTGTCGGTCGAGTATCCTGGCTCGCACGGCAGGACGTTCACGCTTTGGAAGAACGAGACGTCTTTCTCCCGCTGCGGCAGCGTGCACGTCACTTGGAGATCGTACGTTGCGTTCTTCGGCTCGGTCTTGAACGTCGCGCCTTCGTACTGGATCATCCCTGCGACTGCAGTGATGTAGTCATGCGGCTTGAAGTCCACACGCGCACCGTCCTCTGTGATCACTGGTGTGACGATGCACTCGGTCTCATCATCGAGCACTTCGACTTGACTGTACAGGTCGAGCGCGTTCAGGCGTGGCCACACTGGCTTCGTCGCGGCAAGGCTCACGTTAGTCACGTCCATCGGCTTGAATGCCTCTTCATCTGGCGGCTCGAGCGCTGCGACGCCGCTGTAGACGACAGCTGGCCACCACAGCACGCGAACGTCTCGCGTGTTTGTTGCAATGTCGTAGAGCGTGTTGTTCACGATGTTGCACGTTGCGCACGGGTACACTGGCGCAGTGTGCGTCTTGTACGTGAGCCAGAACATGCAGCCACCGCTCGGCGCAGTGTTGTGCGCACACGTAACGTTCGCAGTCGCCACGCCTCGCGTCGACTCGTAGAAGAACGCTCCGCCACGAGACCGCGCCGCGTTGTGCGTGAGCTCCGAGGTCGTGATCGTCGAGACGTTTGTGCTCTTGATGTAGATCGCTCCGCCGTGCGTCCCAGTGTTGGATGTGAACGTCGACGTCGCGACGCTCTGGCTCACAAGGTCAGCGACATAAAGCGCTCCGCCGCGAAGGTCTGCAGCGTTGCCAGTGAACGAAGTGTTGCTGATCGCGATGCTGCTCGTGTCAGCCATGGCGATCGCCCCGCCGCTCTCTGCAGCGTTGAACTCGAAGCGCGAGGCGTCGCCGATCGCAATGGATGCTGTCATAGCGACTGCGATCGCACCACCGAGTTGGTCGGCGCTGTTGCCAACGAACTCGGTTCCAGCGATCGTGACTTGCGTGTTGCGATCGGCAAAGAGCGCACCACCGACAATCGCTGTGTTGTTGATGAACGAAGTGCCGAGGAGGTCGATGATGCCGTCTGTTGCTGCAATCGCACCGCCGCGCTCGCTCTTGCCCGTCGCAGAGATGCCGCCGTTCGAGATGAAGCGCGACGCAGTGCCGACGAGGAACGCGTCGCGACCGACAAACACACCTACAACCCATGGAGATACCGAGGCAGCGCCGGTTGACGCGTCAGTGCCGACTCGTGCAGCGACTCGCATGCGCCACTCAATCCAAACCACACACACGCACCGCAGCCTTGGCCCTTCGCGCGGTTCCCCATGATAACCACAGTCTCGAGCGTCGCACCGACGAGGTCGCCCGTCTCAAGAAAGATTGCACCGCCCGAGTCGTCCGCAGTGTTGTTGAGCAACGACGTGGTCGAGAGATAAACTTGGGACTCGTCCTGCGCAAAGATCGCGCCGCCAAAGTTGCTCGATGCTAGAACAGCACGCGTCGAGGCAGGATGCGCATGCGAACGTGAGCCCACTTGGACACACTACAGGAGTGCAAGCACTCTACGAGCAAGAACAGTCACACAGCCACACATAGACGTACTGCTCGATCGGATTGTCGACTGGTCCAAGTACACCTTGGCGCTCACGCCCGAGATGAACACACTGCCGCCCGACTCGTTCGCGTGGTTGTACGCGAGCTCCGAATTCGTTATGCGCAGGACTGCAGTCATCTCAACTGACACGCCACCGCCCGACTCGGCTCGACCGTACGTCATGTACGAGCTCGTGACGTTCAAGACCGTTTTCTCGCCGTGGACAAACACAAGATCGCCGCGGCGCGCCTCGAGCTCGAACGCTGCGGTCGCGCGGTTTGGAACGTACTCTGCGCCAACGACGCGCGTGAAGAACGCTGCCCAACTCGGTGTCAGTCGCGTCGTGTCGCCTGTGATCGCAGACGCATCGACGGATGCTTCCGACTCGCTGTCGACTGCGACTGAGCCGCCATAGAGGGCTCGGTTGAGCAAGAACAGACTCGTCTCGAGCTCCACTATGGACTCAGCGAGGACGTGCACACCGCCGCCCATGCCTGATTCGTTCTGCGTCGCGCGGTTCTCGAGCACCAGGAGCGACGCGGCGTTGAACGTTGCACCGCTGACGCGCATCGCACCGCCGTCGCTCTCGGCCGTGTTGTTGTAGAACACGCTCGTAGTGACGTTCACAGTTGCTAGCGAAGCCCCTGCGCTCTCGATACTCAGCCCAGCGCCATCGTCTGCTGCGTTGTGCGTGAAGACAGACGCCGTGATCGTCGTGCTGTTCGCTTGCTTGATGAACACGCCGCCGCCAGACTGCGCGTAGTTGTGCTCGACGATAACGTGCGCGATCGAGACTTTGCCTCTGCCCGAGATGTACATCCCGCCACCGCGCCCGTACAGGATCTCGCCGTTGGAGATACGCAAGCCTGAGAGCTGGCACGTCGACGCGCACTCGACGAGGACGTTTGCACCGTTGTGCGTATCGCTGATGACGTCGTTTGCATCTACGAGCGATCGCTCGGAGGTCGGGTCACTCCACTGGGCCACAACAGCTGGGGTCTTTCCTGCAGCGCTAGTGCTCACGTGCAGTCCACCACCGTGCTTGGCGACGTTGCGCTGGATAACGACGCCTGAGTGGCGCACTGTGCCTTGGTAGACTGCGAGACCGCCGCCCGCTTTTCCAGCGCTGTTGAACTCGAGTAGTGTGTCAACGAGCGCACAGTCAGCGCCTGTGCCAACGTACATCCCGCCGCCGAGACTCGTTGCCGAAGCGTTCCGGACTACGACGTTTGTCAGGACGCAGTTGTCTGCGTTCTCGCTTGCGATGCCTCCGCCACTTGCAGCAGCACAACCAGAGACGTCAAGCGCGTCGACTGATACGCTCGATCCGACCAGGTACATGCCACCTCCGAGACTCGAAGCGATGTTCAGCGAGAGCTTCAGTGCAGCAACAGGCGTTGATGCGTCGTCTGGTGGCGACATGGTGGATGCGTCCAAGTATATGCCGCCACCAGAGTCGGCCACGCAGCTTGCTATCTCAACACCGTCGTGGCGCACATGCGTTGCAACAAAGTACGCCCCGCCTCCGATGCCGCTCAGCGACACACACGCCCGCACGTCCACGTCGCGTAGCGTCACCACACTGTCGGTAGCGTAGATGCCACCGCCACCGACACTGGCGCGGTTTGCATCAAACGCGGTCTTCTCGAGCGTCGTCGACCCAGCCAAGACAGCGCCGCCACCGAGCTCTGCGTGATTGCGTGCCAGCGTCAGTGTGCTGACAACAGTTGCGCTGGACGCGTAGAGCCCGCCACCTCGTGCTGCTGTGTTGCTGGCAGCGCGAACACTTGTGATCATGAGCTCGCACTCAGAGGCGTGGATGCCTCCGCCTGCGCCAGCTGCTTGGTTCCGTGCGATGTCGAGCTGCGCGAGCTGCGCGTGGGTCGTTGCAAATACAGCGACACCTCCGCCTCGTGGTGCTGAGCACTCCTGGATCTCGAGTCCGCTGAGGCTACTTGCGGCACCAGCGAGTACCGCGCCGCCACCGGACTCAGTTGCAATGTTCTTCGTCACGAGCATACGCTCTGCGTCGACTGCACTTGCGTCAATGTACACGCCAGCACCATGCGCTGCGTTGTTGGCAGCCACGCGCGAGTCGAGCAGCTTGAGCACGCTGTTGGCGACTGCGTACATCCCGCCGCCACGCTTAGCTGTACAGTCGCTTAGATCCACATTCGTGAGCTGGCTTGAGCTAGCTCGGAACGCAACGCAGCCTCCACTCGCACTTGCATTCGACGCTGTGATCACGAGTCCAGTGATGCTTGCTCGAGTCCACTCGCCGTAGAGTCCGCCACCTTCGACTGAAACATACGACAAGCAACAAACAGCGCGCCGTGTAGCGTTGGTGAGCGGATAGCGAACCTCTGTATGCAGAGACACCACCGCGTCTGCAAAAGCGTACCCGCTGCGTTGCTCGAGACAAGAGACTGTGCGTCAAACACAAGACTCTCGTTTGTCGCGACGAAGAGTCCGCCGCCGTTGCGCGTCGCTGTGTTGAGACGAATGCTCGATGCTGCGGATGCTAGTGACGCGCCTTGCAGGACAGCGACGCCACCGCCATCCGACGATGCTACGTTTGCAGTCACACCCAGCGACGCGATCGTCGTGACAGCCGATGCAAGCGCCATGCCGCCGCCAATGCTTGCGCGATTGGTCCGGACAAGCAACAGCGCAGCGCGTATTGTCCCATCTGCAAAGAAGACGCCGCCACCGCGACTGCTAGCTTCATTGCGCTCGATCACAGCGGCACCTATGCCAGTGATCTCGGACGCACCAGTCACGTAGATCCCTCCGCCGTCCGATGCCTGACAGGTGGTCACTTGCGCGTTGCTAAGCGTCAGCTTAACTGAATCACCAAAGAGCCCTCCACCTGCTCGAGCTGCCGAGCACTTTGTGACGGTGGTGTTCTGGAGCGTGAGGTCCGACGTGGACACGTAGACTGCTCCACCTGCGTCCGCTGCCATGGCTCCAGTGATGCGTACACCGACGAGTTTGCTCGTGCTCGCGACCATCTTGATCGCTGCACCGGTCTCTCCAACCATGTTGCGAAGTGTGAGGTCCACGAGCATAACGTCTTTGGCGCCAGAGATGGTGATTCCGCGAAACTTGTGCTCGCAGTCGATCACCGTCACTGCTGCGCCACGAAGACCGCGGATCGTGAGCTTCTTCGTCACGACCAAGTCGCAGTTGAGCGCACCGCTGTATGTCCCTGGGTAGACCAGCAATGTCTGACCAGGCTTGGCGATCGCGATTGCACGCTGCAGCGACTGCACCGCCTTTGGTGCTGTCCCAGTCTGCGACGAGTCCATGAGCTCGCCGGTGCCTTGTGCATCGTCGCCGTGCGTACTCACAACTAGGATGTTGCTCGGCGGCTCCAAGCACGCGGGATCGCAGTTTGCGCCACACGTCGCCAAGTCGCGCGGACACACGACTTGGTTGCTGCAGTCTTCGCCGATGAACCCGCTCAGACACGTACATGTGCCTTCGTTGCACGCTCCGCTGTCCGAGCAGATTGCTGGTCCCGGGCACGGCACGACTCGATTCGCAATCGCCGACGTCGATGACACGACCTCGTACTGGATGAGAAAGCCCGAGTGCGAGATGCTGGCGTCCGAGCTGAACGCCACGACCACCGCGTCAACCTCGGTCGTAGTCGAGAGCATGAACAGCCCGTCGCGCCGACAGCCCCCACTCCAGATCCGCCGCGTGACGCCATTCGCGAGTGCATCGATCTGCACGCGATCAAAGTCGCACTCGAGCCAGAACGACGTGACCTAGGTCGCTCAGCACGACTCGACATTGTCAGTCGCTGAGATCCCCACCATGTCCTCGACACCTCACACGATCAAACTAGCGTACATTGAGCGCAATGATCGCAGGAGCAGCCGAGGCGACTCGCCACCGCCGCGTCTGCGCGTTGGCGTAGCTCGTGAGCCGAACGTAGCCCTTGACACCACCGCACTGGAACTCGGAACTCGTTGCTCCAGCTGCAACTGTGAATGTCGTCGGCTCGCTCGCAACAGAGTGTGCCGTCTGCGCTCCGAGTCTGAAGCGTGTATGAGTACGTGCTCCCGGCACTGACGCTGCTGTCCTCGGCATACATGTCAGATCCTGCAAATACTTGTTGGCCGCTGCGGCTGAGCACGTATCCTGCGATACCGTCCATTGGTGCCCAGTAGACTGACACAACGGAAGATGATGCTGTAGCACGCAAGGAGAGAGAGGGAGTGAAAGAGTCGATAGCCGACTGTTAGCGCCAGACGTCCGTTCTTGCGCAAACATCGTCACATGCACGCACGCACCGCATCCGATGATCGGTGGCTGTGGCTGTCCCAGGACGCGCGACGTCGTAAAGTACACGCGGTTGCTCGCTTCGCCCACGTCGCCGTCGCTCTCTTTCGCAGCCTGCTCGAACGCGCATCCAAGCATGACCGTACACAGTCATGTGTTAGGTCAGTTCCCCTTCCGAACCCTCTGGTCGACTCAGCTTCACACAGACACATAACGCACGACTGTGGCATAGTAGTCGGCGTTCGGAGTCAGGTCGGCGACGGTGGCCGTCGTCACTTCGATCAGAACAGTCGCCGACTTGATGCTCGCAGCCACTGCTGACACAGAGCGCACTTCGATGTAGTAGCCCTCGATGTAGTTGCCGCCAAAGTCGTTGCATGGGAGCCACGCGAGTGTGACGGTCGTAGGAGTGACGGCGACAACGCGAGGTATCTGCGGCGCCTGCGCTTGCGTCGGCATCACGGTGGTGTAGACGACAGGCTTGCTCGGTCGCGAAGCGCCAACGATGTTGTACGCAGTGAGCACAGGCGTGTACTCGGTGAGCGACTGGAGGTTGCCAATGTCGCACGAGTGGATGATGCCTTCGCACCGAGCCACTTCGGTATCGACTTCCGTCACGATCAAGGTGTACGACGTTAGTGGGACGCCACCCGTGTCGACTGGGTCGGTCCAGCTGAGCGTCATGGACCCGCCAGTGATTGCCGTCGCTCTTGGGGGCGTTGGCTGGTCTGGTGGACCGACTTGAGCTGTGATGCCCGACGACGAGTCTGTGAGCGTACTCGCACCTGCTGCGTTGCCGACTGTGAGGGCGAACGTGTACGCTGTCGTTGGCAATAGACTTCCAACTTGGAGGTGCACAAGTGAGTCTCCTGCTGCTGTCTGCAGCATTCGATGTGTCGCTGCTGCAGAGCTGGTAGCGCCAGGCAAGCCTTGTACTGCCGCATCGTCGTCGCCCATGACTGCTTGCAGCCGTCTTCCGCTGCCACTGCTCGGTGTGTCGTCACCAGAAGGCTCTCCGCTGAGCACGCGCACAGATGACGGCGAGACGCGAACGTTGTTGGCGTAGATCTTAAACGAGAGGTCTGCAATGCTCACGCCGCCTGTATCTACTGGCGCTAGGATCGCCAGTGTCGCAGACCCGCCTGACGTCTTGAGAATCTGGATCGATGCTGGCTGTGACGGCGCCGTGACATTGCCAGTCGAGAACACGGCGGCTGCGCCATCGGTGCCGAGACCGAGAGAGTTCCCAGCGTAGACTGTGAACGTGTACTCCTTGTTTGCGAGTAAGCCTCCAAACGCGACCTCGGTCGTTGTCACCTCCACGTCACGCTCGTTTGCGTTCACGACATAGTATGTGACATCATTGCCTCCGTTGTCTTCAGGCGGATCCCACGCAAGACGGACCATGCCTCCAGACGCAGCAAGCCGCCGCGGCAGTCCAGTTGGACCCGGCACCGAGATGTATGTTGTGTTGAGTGTCGCAGCGCTCGAGTTCTCCGAGTACCCAACCTCGTTCAAGCACGAGACCATGAAGACGTAGGGTGTCTCGCTCTGGAGCTTGGTCTTCCAAAAGTACGTCGCCGTGCCGTTGTAGACGAGACTCCACGTATACGTCTTCGCCACTTCGCTCATGTACACTTGGTAGAAGATGTCGCCGCTGCTGCCGACGTCGACAGGGATGTCCCACTCGACGCGAATGCCGCCACCTGTTGCCCCAGACTGGAAGAGGCGATTGATCGCGCTCGGGAGCGACGGCTCGCCTGTCGTGAACACTCTCGAGTTGTCCAGCTGCGGCAACTGGACGGAGCACCCTGACACGTCGTTCACTGGCACGTACACGAACGCGTAGTCTCTGTTCGGAACGAGTCCACCAACCTCGACTGTCACCTCGAGCTGGAACATGCTGAAGCTCATGTAGTCGTAGTAGTTGCCCAGGATCTACCATGAGCAGCGATGTTAGCGGACGACGGGTGTGAAGCGGGAGGTGTGGGCTCGGAGGCTCCCAGTGGTCTACGTACCTTGCGCTTGTCCAAGTACAGATTGAAGTCGGTGAGCGAGATCCCGCCTGCGCGTTAGGAGGAGCATCAAAGCGAGTGTGTGAGCAGCAGCGATCTGTCGTGCATTCATCCATCGATCATTCGGAGCCAACGACGCACGAACGCACCAGTGTCGTTCGGCGAAAACAAACGAACGTTGAGTGCACCACCTGTAGCGTACGATAGGATCGGCGGCGGTGGCACACCAGGTCGCGTCGGTGCGTCGGTCGTGACGTTGATCACACTGCTGGCCGATCCGCGAAACTGGAGCTCGTAGTCGACTTCGGGTGCAAGGGTCGTGCCAGGCAAGGTGCTGCTCCACGTTGACAAGCCTTGCTTGAAGAACACAAACTCGGACGTCGCGCCATCGATCACTTCGACTTGGAACAAGAACGTCTGCATCACACGCAGTACAGACAAGTCGGCATCACTTGTCAGTGCCAGCACATCTGTCCATGCATGTATTGGTACGCGTTGTACGTACTCCAAAGTCAAAGAGCGCGTTCTGCCCAAGAACCGCTGCCACGCCGTTCGCGACTGTGATGTTGGCAAAGTCAGGAGCGATCGTCCCAGTCGCGAGCGGCACGAGGTCGCCATCGATCAGCGTGATGCCGACAATGTCGTAGTTTGTGTTCGCAGCGAGACTGTACAGCACGACGTGGCGGTCTGTGGTGTAGAAGTACGCTTGCTGGAAGCGTTCGTTCATGCTGTGAATTCGGTAGTAGAACGCGTAGTCGAGACTCTCGTAGCCACCTACAGTGCGGTCGTAACGAGCGATAGCGCAGCCACGCATGTGTGTGAGCTCTTGGCTACTAACGCCACATCGCAGATGTAAAGTGCCGCACCGGTGTCAATCGGAATGTCCCAGTCGAGGACAATCGAGCCGCCCGTGCGCGAACTTGCTTTCGAGCGAATGCGAGGCGGTCCAGGACGCGACAGCGCACCACTGGTCATCACAAACGCGTCGGATGCAGTGCCACGTCCGACAAAGTTGACAGCCTAAGCAACATCGCAGGCGGAGAGTTAGCGCCCCATCGACTACCACGTTGGATCTCTGTGCCACATCGCGAGACACGCACCACTGCTTTGACGAGGTACTCGGTCGCAGGATACTTGACGCTCAGACTGATCACAGTCGAGTTGTCCGTCGCGTTCTCGTTCGCAAGCTCCAGAGCACCAAGCCACACACCAAGCATTTTTGTCAGCGCTCTCCAACTTGAATCGGCGTGTGCGCTGCATCACAGCAGCGCCTTCGGCATCATACCTGGAAGACACCGTCGCTCGCGAGTGCAACATGCACCAAGTACTTGAGAATCGGCGCGCCACCTCGGTCGTCTGACTCAGCCACTTGAACTGTCAACAGGCCGCCAGTGGCATTCACGAGCGCAATTGCGCCGACAGTGCCTAGTGTCGTGACGTTTGTCGTGGTTTGCTCCATTGGCGCGCAGAACTGTCCAGTCCCGACTGCGTTCATCGCGGCGACCTGGAACGAGTACAGGGTCCACGACTGGAGACCTCCAAACGCAAACTCTGTCTTGTTGTCGTTCGAGACAACGAACCTCGGCACACCGCCGTTGCCTGTACTGATGGAGAGGTTGTACCGCGTGACCGAAACGTTCTGTCCGCCGACGTTCACTGGCGGCGTCCACGCGACTTTGATCAAGCCACCAGTGACGGTAGCGGACGCCAGGTCTCGCACACGTCCGGGTACTGAGTTGTCGCCGTCGTCAAGGATCGTAACCCATACGACCGTGGTGTTCCCGATCTGCGCACCGCCGCTCTCGCTGCTCACGACCAGCGCGAAGACCTTGAACGGGTAGCTGTATACGCTGTTGTTCCAGATCTGCACGGACGCAGACTGGTTCACTTCACCGTCGCGGAAGGTCACAACCGGCGTTGCGATCGTGAAATCAGCTGGCGTCGTCGCTGTCGACGACGCGTTCGCAACGACCGATACGCGTACGCTCGCGACAGAACTACTTCCACGCAGTCGTCGCAGCGGCAGCGCCAAGACACTGGCATTTTCCATCACGGTCACGTTCGAGACAGCAAAGTCGATCCAGCCTGCGTCGCCGTCGTCGATGATTGCGAGCGTCACCGACGATGGCGAGACGGTATCAGATCGACCCACTGTCGTGTCGCGCAGCGTAAGCGTCAAGAGCATCGGGGTTGCTTGGAACACAGCGTCGTTCACGAGCGCAAGCGTAAGCGTCTTCAGCGTCTCACCGTCCTGGAACGTGAACACCCGGCTTGCAGCATCAGGCAGCACGAAGTTTGCGCCAGCGACAGCAGTGCTGTTGGGCTCGACGTCGTACGAGCACGTGATAGTACTGCCCGTGCCGTTCACGCGCACGATCTGGAACGTGACAGACGTGGCATTCTCTACCACAGTGGTCTGGTCTAGCTGAAGGACGACAGTGCCGCGCCGAGCGACGTCCGTGTCGCCTTGCACTGCAGTGGCCCACGCACTCGCACCAGCACTGTTGATTGCTCGCACGTTCACCATGTACGACGTCGACGGCGTGAGCGCACTGATCGTGATGTTTCGCGTCGTGACTGTGATCGTCGACGGAGCACTTGTGCTGCCTTTGACAGCGTACTCGACTTCAAACGTGACGGTCTCACCGCCAATGTCGTCAGGACCCTCCCGCGTGAACGTCAGCGCGTCGAACGATCGCTGTGCGAGTGCAAGGTGGTACACTGCAGTCGGCGATGTTGGACTCGCTGTTCGTGCTTGTACAGCAGCACTCAGCGCACTCTCGCCGAGCTCTGCGAGCGAGATCGCCGTGGTTCGGAACGAGTACGTCTTGCTCGCAAAGAGCGGTCCAACGACAACTTGGAAGTATCCGCACGTGTGCACTGAGCGCACGAGCACGCCGTCTTGGTACAGGTTGAGCACTGTGATGTTTGCGCCGCCGTCGTCGAGCGGTCCGCGAAGCGCTAAGACGACGCTCTGGGCCGTGAAACTCACGATCTCAGGCGACAGTGGTGCCTGCGGTTGCGTGGTGTTGCCGTTCGTGATGGAGCGCGTCGTCTCGGCGCCAGCGCCGACTCGAGTGACTGCTGCGACAGCGACGCTGTAGGTCGTGTTGGCATCAATGCCGTAGTACACCAAGAACGGGTCCAACGTCTGTGTTTCGAACTGGACGACGTCGCTCCTTGTGACGCGGACGGAGAACGTCACAAGCGGAACGCCACCCATGTCGCCCGGTGCAAGCCATGTTGCAGTCAGCTTGCCTCCTGCTGCAACAGCTGTGAGGTTGACTGGCGGTGCTGGCAACGTTGCAGTTGTAGTTCGGACAGTCAAAGGCTCGGTTTGGATCCCTGACCCGTATGCGTTAACTGCTTGGATACTGTAGAGGTACTCTTGCTCCGTCACAAGACCGTTGCTGTCGACGTACGTCGTCGCTTGTAACAGCGTTGAGTTGCTGGGCAAAGCGAGCGTCTTGCCGTTTCGCACGATGCGGTAGCCCAGCAGCGCTGCGCCGCCCAAGTCGACTGGAGCTGTCCACCCAAGTGCAATCGAGCCACCCGTGGCGTTGAGCAACACGACGTTCGTTGGCGTCCCCGGTGCTGTGACAATGCTCTGCGTCTTCTTGGACACCAGCGCTGACCGGACACTCGAGCCAGCGATGTTGGTCGCCATGACCGTGTACCCGTACGCCGTGTTGAGTGCCAACGACCCGCGTCGGAACTGCGTCTGCGTGCCGTTGTACAGCATCTCGCCAGTCTCGGAGAACAGAACGTAGACCACGAGAGGGTCGCCGCCTCTGTCAAGCGTCGGGGACCACGAGATCACCTGCATACCAGCTGTCGTGGTGGTCACGTCCAGGTTCAGAGGCACTTCTGGCGTCGAGACATTCCCAGTCGACGCGAACGCGACCTTGTAGCCGGCAAACACGCTTGCATCTACACAGGCGCTGATGTCATTCACTGGCACGACAAAGAAGCCGTACGCTGTCGTCGCGTTCAGTCCGGAGACCTTTGCCGTCAACGTCGTTGCTTGCGTGCTGGCGTTCACAACGAGCTGCTTGAACCGCGTCGCAATGTCGAGCACTGCAAAGAACGTGATCTCGTAGCTCGTGACGTCGACGCCGCCAAAGTCAAGTGGAACGCTCCACGACACTGTCGCCGAGCCACCAGTTGTGCCAAGAACTGTCACGTTCGTGGGTTCGTCTGGCAACGACGTGAACCTGGTCTTGACAGCAAGCAGGTCGCTGAACTCGCTCGTCCCCTAGTGCGTTACAGCCGCGAGCAGCATGCAAAACGAGGTCAGTGCGACGAACTAGAGACTGTGAGATGTCGTAGCCTACCACGTGAGCAACAACGTACCGCTGCGTTTGAGACCTTGTACCGGAGCTTGTACTCGGTCGAGAACGTCAGTCGGCGCAGCGCATAACTTGTGCTCACACCGTCGTACACATCGTTGAACACGCTTGGGAACTGCTGCGACGTTGCTGAGAGCACGATCCGCGTGACGCTGAGACCGCCCATGTCGAGCGACAGTGGCAAGTCGAGGTACAGCGCGCCGCCAGTCGACTGTGTCACAATCACCCCTGGTGGCTTGCTTGGTGCTGACACAGCTCGCGTTGTCACAAAAACTGGAAGCGATCGGTTCCCGAGCAACCCCTCGCTGTTTTGCGCCTGTACGACGACGCTATAGGTTGTCAGTGAGTGCAGACCGTACACAGTGAAGCTCGTTGCCTGCGTGTCGTTGCGAGCGACCTCGTTGGTGTCGTCGGCAGTGGTTACAACCACGCGGTAGAACAGGATGCTGGCGCCACCAGAGTCGAACGGAGGCACCCACGAGAGGTTTGCTGCACCGCCTGTGCGCCAAAGCACCTGGAGTGACGTAGGCGCAGTCGGTAGCGTCGGCGACCCGAGTTGTGTGATCGCTGGCGCCGACAGAAAGCTCTCAGAGTAGCTGCTCCTTGCCGCAACACTCACGACGACTGTCGACTTCGCGGCGAGACCCGAGATGTTGAGCGCAGTTGCAAACGTCATCAGCTCGCGCGTTGGCATGATGTCGGACGTGACAACGACGCGGTACGACAAGAGCGTCACGTTCGCTGCACCTTTGTTCTCTGGCGCAGCCCACGTCACGAGGACCCAGCCACCCGAGAGCGCCGTGGCTCTCACGTTCAGCGGCGGCATCGGACGCGACACGTCGCCGTCATCGAGAACTTCGATGTACGCAGGCACGGCCGTCCCGACTTGAGCTCGTCCCGATATGATCGCGAGGCTCAGCCCAAACGACTTGCGTAGCTGGAACACGGCATCATTCACGATCTGCACGTGAACGCTTGCGCTGGCTTGACGGTCAGCGAACGCGACGGTTGAGTCAAGAAGGATGTAGTCGACGCCTTGGACGACACTGTCCATGATGTCAACTGCGTCGACGCGCACGACTGCCGGCCCGCTAAACGCCTTCACGCGAGTAATCGGGATGAGAACCGTTCCTGCTGACTCGCTGATCGAGTAGTTTGTCTGCGAGAACTGGATCAGTCCACTGTCACCGTCGTCTAGGATTGTCACTACGAGCGTACTGTTTGCGCCAATCAAGCCCGAGTCGGCGTTCAGCTCGAGCAGCTCGATGTAGAAGACGTTGTCAGGGTCGTCGATGACGTCGTTGTTGAGAATCGAGATGTTCAGCGTCTGCTGCTTGGCGCCAGCATCGAACCGAACGACGCCCGCCGCAGTTCCTCGAAAGTGGACTCCGTCGAGCGCGGACCCGTTCGTCGTGCGGTAGTAGCATGCTGCTGGAATCGCACCACCGTTTGCACGAACAACCGGGACGCGTAGCACACTTGATCCTTCCGACACAGTCGTCGTGTTCGTGAGGAAGCTGATCGTTCCAGGTGAGAGTGCGTCGGTCTCTGTGACCGTAGCAGCGCTCCAGTCACCTATGTCTGCAGTGTTCTTCGCACGCACTCGGACAGTATAGGGTGTACTTGCGTCGAGACTGCCGACGACGAGCGGCGCCGTGCCATTTGCCACAGTCCGAGAGAACCCAAAGCCACTGCTCTCGATGAGCACGTCGTACGCAAGACTGGATGCGTCGGCTCCGCCCGAGTCGCGTGGAGGCGTCCACGCGAGCTCGAGACTCTCGAACGTTGTCTCTTGCACAACCACGTTGTCGACAATGCCCGGTTTCGAGACTGAGAATGTCCTGACGTGGATCCCGTTGCTCTTCTCGCCTTGTCCGACACTGTTCACTGCGCTCACTGCGAGCGAGTACTCGGTTGTCGCAGCGAGTCCGACAATGTCGTACACGGTCGCCGAAAGCGCTACAGCCACTACCGCTTCGCTGTTGACAAAGAACGCGTACTGCGTGAGCGGACTTCCACCAAAGTCGTCTGGCGCAGCGATCTCGATCCGCACACGACCGCCAAAGACCTCGACGAGGCGTGGACTCGGCGCTCGAGCAGGCGGCTCAGCTGCGTCCGTGATCGCGAGCGCTCTCGCGATCAAGCTCAGTCCCATCTCGTTTCGGGTCTGCACACTAGCGCGGTACTCGGTGTCAGCGTACAGGCTGCGAAAGACCATGCGTGTGAGATCGCCTTCATACGACGCGACAGTGACACCGCTCCGTGTCAGCACGATCTTGTAGCCTTGAACTGGAATGCCACCAGAGTCAGGCGACGGCGTCAACTCGACAGTCACGGAGCCCCCTTTTGTCTCGACGATCGCGACTTGCGGAGGCTGTGGCACACTGGCCGGCGAGCTCCGAACGTCGAGTCGTGCAGGTACCGTGCCGAGCAGCATCGAGTTTGTCGCGACGATCGCGTAGCTGTACACCTGGTTCGCAGCGACGTTGTTCGTGTCGGTGAACACCATGCTTCCGTCCAGTGCGTCCAGAGTCACCAGAAGCGAGTCGTTTCGGTACACAAGGTAGCTCTGGAGCGTCACGCCACCACTGTCGTCCGGCGCGTCCCATGCAAGGATGAGCGTGCCACCAGACGCTGATGCGTACGTCTGGAGGTTCTTCGGTGGTCCCGGCGGCGTTGGGTCGCTCGTTGTCACAACCAGTGTCGTCGAGTTGCGGCCGAGACCGTGGATGTTCTCAGCGCACACGGCAAACTTGTACTGCTTCGACGTCTGGAGCTGGAATAGCGTGAGCGCTCGCGGCTCAGCGACGTCGACGCTCGCAATCACAAAGAACTCTTCGTCCGCAAAGCCTGCGTACACGATGTACGCGAGCACGGGTTCGCCGCCAGCCGAAAGCGGCGGGTTCCACGCAATCGCGACGGCGCCACCAGTCACTTCGACGACATGGACGTGCTTTGGCTCGAACGGAACCGTGCCGTCTTGTGTCGTCACCACGAGCTCTTCGCCGCTCACGTCGACGTCATCCGCAAAGCACACGGAGCGATAGTTGAACGCAGTCACACTGAATGCGTACGTCGTGCTGGCTGCCAGCTCTTTCACTCGCGCAGTCAGTGCAGCGGAGTTCCGGCCGTCGTACGCGACTGCGAGTGGCGACCAGCTCTCGTTCGCAGCGACCCACTGTCGCGAATGAACGACGTAGCCCGTGATGCGCGCTCCGCCTGCATCGAGCGGCGTGGACCACTCGAGCGTGATCTCGCCGGGATCTTCGGCTGTCACGATCGGTACGGGAATGCCGAGCACGAGCGACGGTGACGTCGTGTCAAACACTGCGACGTCGCTTTGCTGGCTCGTCCCCTGCCGAACAGCATGCACGAGCATCAGCGATACACATTGCGTTAGGGCGATCGTAGCAAGTTGTCTGCTAGACGGAGAGGCTGGCTCCTCACACCAACGCTGCGTCACTGACACGTACGTATTGACTGGACACCGAGGCTTTGACAAAGTATGTCGAGTCGGCTAGCAGGCTGTACATCGACACGTTCCCAACGACGCCAGAGCTCACGTAGTTGCTCTCGACAGCGCGTGTGACGAGCGCTCGGTACGTCACGTCGTAGCCCGACACGTGCGCAACGTAGACAGTGAAGATCGACAGTGGCGCGCCGCCAGAGTCGACTGGCGCGAGGACTTGAAAGTGCAGCGCGCCGCCAGTCGCTCGAGTCAATCGTGGTCGAGGCGGTTGCTGCGGATCGGTCAAGTACAGCGTCTCAAGCGTGATCGAAGCGCTGCGTCCAAGTCCAACGACGTCGCTGCCATTCACCAGCTTGACCACGACTGGCTCGACGGTGAATTGGTACACCTGCTGTGCTCGCAGCCCTCCGATCGCGGCGCTGTGGTTTGAGCCGCTTACTGTGAGGACCCGATTGTCTCCAGTCACTGGATCGCTGAACGAGATCTGGTACATCTGAATGTCAACGCCGCCTGTGTCTTGAGGCGCTTGCCAGCCGAGTCGAGCAGATCCGCCAGCTACTTCGAGCGCTATGAGCTGCGTTACAGCTCCTGGCTGGCTTGGTCCTGTCGTCGAGACAGGTGCCATGCTTGAGAAACTGCCGCGACCGCGCTGGTTCACAGCTGCGACCCGAGCTCTGTACGACGTCTGGCTTCGCAGCTGCGTGACAAGGAGTGTGTCTTGTCCAGTTACATTGAAGTGCTGCGCCGTGCCGTTTGGGTAGACAAACTCGACGTAGTACTCCGCGATGGACGCGAGCGGTCCTCCCAAGAAGCTTGGACTCTGGAACATGAGCTGAATCGCGCCGCCAGTTGCCGTGGCAACATCGAGACGAGGTGGTCCGGGCAAACTCACGCCACCAACGTCGTTCACTGTGACTGAGTTGACCCCCGAGAGCAAGCTCGCACCGCCAGTGGCATTTGAAAGGCTCAAGTCAAAGTGCCCCGCGGCGTACTCTGCGCTCGCTCGCAGCGGAACGTCGACAAACACTGACGTCTCGTTAGGCTGGAACGTCACGACACTGCGAAACGAGCTCCCGGCGATGAACGTCGACACGGATGACGCCATTGTCACCGTCACGACACCAGCGGTTCCGTCTCCACGGCTAAGCCACACGCGCAGCGTCTGTGCGTCCTCAGCAACTGTCGGGTTGTAGTCTTGAAAGTCGATCTGGCCAGCGTCTCGGTTGTCCAGCACCCGTACATCTACGCGCGTAGCGTTCGTTGCGAGCTGACTGGTGGTAGCTGACGTGAGCGTCACAGTGATGTTGCCAGCCGAGGCTTGGTACTCTGCGTCGTTTGGCATTGACAGCTCGATGCCTTTCAGAAAGTCGCCAACCTGGAACTCGATCACACCTGTTGCCAACAGTCAGGGACATCATCGTCGGATGCGATGCCGTGAGTCGCTGGGCTTGACTCACCGCCAGCAAACTTGCCACCATCATCAGCAGCTTGGATCAACGAACCTGAGTTTGCTCCATTTGCAGACACGTAGCAGAATGCACCAAAGCTCACCGTCTCGCACGTCCAGTTGTCAGTGTACCCGATCGTGTCGGCAATGCTGAACGTGAGGTTCTCGCCCGATGTCGTGCCGTATAGGCGTCCGACGTCGATCCACACGATCTCGCCCTCGGTGCCGTCAAACGCCGTTTTCCAGAACCCAAGCGTTCCGGCTCCGCCAGCATCGGTCGCGTACTCGGCTCGTGACCACTCGCTCGCGCCGCTATCGGATGTCGCACGGACTGATACTTCGTACGACCCCGTGACATCGTCCAGTCCGCTGATCGAGACGGTCTCGGGACAAGCAAACGCGTTGTCGCGGCTGTTGCACGTGAAAGTGGTCTCGAACACGATCTCGGACGTCATCGCGCGCTTTGCAACGACTTCGAGTGACAGCGCACTCACGTTGGATGCAACTGGCTGCGAGAGCGAGAGCTGGAGCTGCGATGTCGATCCAAACAGCAGTGCTGTCGTCGGCATCGACGGAAGTCCGCTCGGCGTCCCAAAGCGCAAGTCGGTCCAGCTTCCTTGTCCAGCAGCATTCGTCACGGGCACACGCATCGCGTACGTTGTGGACGGCAGCAAGTTGTTCAGCGAGACCTCGCAGCAAGGGAAGCTTGCTTCGGAGATCGCTGCACCACTGGCGCCGCGCAGCTCGTAGTAGAACGCAGCAGAGTCGAAGCCGCCTCTGTCGCACACGTCAGTGACGCTGATGCGCGCGGTTGTGCTGCGCACTTCCTCGAGTCGTAGCACAGGCACTTCAGTTGGCGGTGTGAACGCAGACAGGGTCTGAAACGTCTGTGTCGCGCTGCTCACGAGCCCGAGCGTGTTCTCGACTTCGAGGCGGTAAGTGTACTCTGTGCCCGAGCGAAGGCGGCAGTGCGTGAACATCGTCTCAGCTGCCGACTCGAGGAGAGGCTCGCCTTCGAGGAAGAGCGACCGGCGAATGATCGGAACGCCACCCGTGTCCTAGCCAGCAGCACATCATTCATGTACGTGCAGGTGATCCCACCGAGGAGTAGCACGTCAGTGGCGAACGAGAGTGTCCCAGCTCTGTCGTCGTACCTTTGGAAGCGTCAGCGCGAGTGTCAGTGCGCCTCCAGATTTGGCGCGCTGCTCAAGGGTTGGGACGTCTGGGACTGTCGGCGAGCTGTAGCGACATACCGAGAGACAATGGACATGAGCGTATGCGTGGAGCCACTCGACACAACGTTCTCGTACGACTGTGAACCAGATGACACAGCGCCGTCGTCAACGTACCTCGTGCGGACAAACACTTCGTCCGAGAAGCTTCCGTTCCCGATCAGATTGCGAGCAGCCATGGACACGAGATGGTTCGTCGAGTGGGTCAGGCCTTCAAGCTTGCACGACCCTGGCGACGTATGCGAGCACAGCACAGTTGCATTGACGATCGTGCCGCACTGCTCTCCGGTTGTATCGAAGCAGCACGTGTCGCTGCCAGTATTGCACGTTCCCTGAGAGCAGCTTCCGGTTGGCGAGGCGAGCTGATAGACTGTGCCGCTAGAGTAGACGACCGACGTGCAGGCTCCGCACGCTGATATTGTACGGTAGCACGGCTCGAGGAAGCGCGCGCGCGCGTAGTACTCGAGGGACTCGAGCGCAAAGCCGCCAGTGTCAGCCACGCTCGAGTACGCCAGCTGGATCGCGCCGCCGGTTACGGCTGCAACACTCACGTCGCGCACACTTGACGGCGCTGTTGGCTCGAGTCTAGCGATCGAGACAACGTTGTCTGCCTCACTGCTCGAGCGATTGAACTCGTTGATTGCAACGACTGTGAAGATGTAGCCGGCATTCGCAATGAGGTTCGACACGACGAGGCGCGTCTTTGTCGCGTCGTTGCTGCCGTCGTAGATCAGCGCGTTGACTACACCGGCGTTGAACGAGCGCTGGTACACGCGGCAGCCTAACAGTCGTACACCCAAACGATTCGCAGCGAGTCAGTGCCTGACCACGCGCAACGACAACTTCCCATCTCATGCAGCGCATCGTATCAACGGCATTGAAAGCACGTACCTCTCATTGCGCCGCCGCCAGTCGAAGTTGGCGCTGACCAGTGCAGCTCGAGCGAGCTTGAGCGCGCATTGAGAATCTCGAAGACTGGGAGCGTTGCAGGTGCTGTCGCCGCACCAGTGGTGAACCACAGCGGCAAACTCGACGCAGTGGTACCGTTGTCGGTCGCCAGCGATGCAGTCACAGAGTAGTTCGTGAAAGGCATCAAGCTGCTCAACGTAGTCGAGCTTGCCAAGTAGTTCACAGCGAGCGAGCGCGTGGCACCAGACGCTGCGACGATGTGGACTGTGAACTCGGTTGGGATGGCGCCATTTAGGTCTTCGGGCGGAGCGAGCGCAATCAAAGCCGCGCATCCGTCGACACTGAGCAGTGACGGCATGCGAGGTGATGATGGGACAGATGCTGGCGCAGTCGTTGCTTGGACTATGTCGCTCACGAGCGTTGACGTCGCCAAGTCGTCGCACACACTGCCAAACTGCAGCGCGAGTGCTTTGAACACGTACGTCGTCGACGCGCGGAGTGGCAATCCGTCGCTATCGCGATAGACTGTCGTTGACTGCACGTTGCCTGAAGCTGGAGCTGCGACGCTCAACAGCTTCTTGAAGCCAGCTCCGCTGCTCACAAAGATGTTGAACATTGTGATCGCGAGACCACCTGGGCGATGCGAGCGCATGAACGAGTGAGCTCCTATCATCTGGATACACACCCAGATACACAAACGCCGTGACCTTACGCATGCAACACTGTACCTGTGTCGATCGGTTCGGCCAGCACCAAAGTGACGGATCCACCTAGTTCAGCCGCAACACAACAACAGCGTCACACAGTCAGCGAATCGCGATCGCAAGACCTTGCCAAGATCATGGACATCTAAAGCGATCCCTCTCGCACGCACCTGTCACGTGGGCGATGATCGGCGCTGGCGTCTTGCCAGGTGCACTCGGTTTCCCTGTCTGGACTGCCACTGGAGGGCTGAACGCGCTCACGACACCCGAAGTGCTGAGCAAGAACACGCGAAAGACGTAGCCAGTGTCATGACGCAGCTTGAACACTGTGACTGCCGTCCCGTTCCTCTGCGCGACCGAGTTCACAAACGCTGGGTGGGACGTCTCGCGGTGCTGCACAGCCAGTGTCGCTGATGTAGCATTGCCAGCACCTGCTGTACTACTGCTCTGCACACTGAACGTGACGCTCCCGCCGCTGATCTTCGTCGGAACGAGAGGTTTTGGAGCAGCCAGCATGTCACTCGCGACTAGTGCAGAGGCAACCAAGGTGCTGTGCGGACCCGCTCCAAGGCTATTCACCGCACGGATTGTGATCGTGCAGTTCCCCACAGCGTCGAAGTCGCGCAGGACAGCCGACGTCGTCGCGCCATCAGCAGTCTCGAGCTCGAGGAATCCATTCACAAACACTTGGTACTTGATGATCGCCGCGCCGCCATTGTCGTCGACAGCGCTCCACTGCAGCTCGAGGTAGTCGCTCGATCGTTCCGCAATGCTCACGTCGTCGACTGCACCGGGAATCGTCGCAGATGTCGTGCTCGCCAGCACTTCGTCGCTGATGTCGTACTCGTCGCCATCGATTGTGACAAACGACACGTGGAATGCGTACTCGGTACTCGGCGCCAAGTGCCCCACGCGGATCGTTCCGCGCGTGTACACACTCACGACTTGGTCGGTGCTTGTCGATCCGCAACGCTACGCGCTGCCACTGTCGCACGCTTGATCGCACGTATGCGGACTGAGTGCCGCGCTGTTGTGGACATCAAACCGACTGCAGTAGCAAGCGCCGTCACTTGACAACCCGAACGATCGTGGCTGGAGGCGCTGGCATGCCGAGACACCATCGAGCATGAAGTGATTCGCCTTGCCGCTCGCGTCGATGCCCGACAGAGTCGACGATGTGCTGTTGAGGTTGAAACGCAGCAGGAGCAGGAGACCTGTAGTGTCGACCACATTCGACTCAAACGAGCGGAGCACATCAAGCGCCGAGCGAACACCGGTCCACACTCGAACCTACACGAGCGCACAGCCACAGTCCCATGCAGCAGTTAGCACACGCTTGTTCCACTCGCCTTCGCGTCAGGGAAGGCTGCGTGGCACACTTGCGCACCTCGTCCATGGCTCCTGTAAAGAAAGTCGTGGTGCTTCCTGGGGTCACGCCAATCGAGTCTGCGCAAGCGTGCGCAGTTGGCGTCAGCGTCTGCAACCACGTCCTGTACAATCCAACCGTTCGCATACACGCACCTCGTCCTAGCTGGAGCGTCGCAGCCGTCGGCAGCTGGCACCCTGACGCAGACAAAACACCAGTCGCTGCCATGCGTCCGTTTGCAAACGCCTGGACTTGGTCTATCGCGCTGATCGAGATCGCGACGTGGGTCCACGCGTCCACGGCCAGTTCGAACGGCAGCATGAGCGAGCTGTTGCATCGTGCTACGGAGATCGAGCCGTCGAGCGTGATGCGAAAGCTTGCGCCTGGCGTGCCATACAACAGCAGCACTTGCGGCAGATCGCTTGTGCTGTAGTTGTTGTTGCCGTTGGTGCTGCTCTCGGGACGGAGCCACATCTCGACAGTGAACCCGCTCGATGGCAGCGAGAACTCACGCGTACTATGAGCGCTTGCGATTTGCGAGAACCTGATCTGCGTCTCTTGGTAAGCGCACAGCGATCTGCACTGCGCTGGGTCAATCGAATCCACTGGCGCTGCAGCAGTAGTCGTGCTCGCCGGGATCTTGTACAGCGTCGTCGCTGGGTAACAGCCTTCATACGCTATCGCTGGCCCTGCACATGTGTCATTACCACAGCGTCAGTCTCAGCTGGTGACAGATCATCATCACTACGACTGCCAGTCTAGCGACTCGTAGCAGCGTCGTACCTGTGTACACCGTCGCAGCTGGCAGACTCACGTTCCGTTGCCGCATATCAACGCGATAGAACATCGGATCTGCGAGAGTATCGACCGTGTCGACATGCATCGCGATCATGCCGCCCGTCGCACGTACGACTTGCACATCGCCACCACGCGTTCGCTGCGACGTGTCGAGGATCGCAATGCGCTTGAGCGACATCGAGTCACTCGGAGCAGCTTCTGCGCGAAACGTGAGCTCAAGTGTCGACGGATATGCGATTGAGAGCGATACAGCGACGTTGTTCCAGACGTGTGGGACGACTGTCGCTGCGCTGCTCGCCCAGAGTGCACTGCGCACTGTCGTGTTGAGCAGTGCGTCGACACGCAGGGACGAGAACACTGGGAGTCCGTCGCACAGAGTCCAACACATACACACAGTGCCAGTGAGCTTCTCAAACGACATGGTACGACACAATGCTCGTCCAATGGGTTGGCGTACGAGATGAGAGTCGGTAGCTGAACGACACAGTCGCGTTGCCGAGCAGTCGCATCGGCATGCTGCGGTACACTGCCAACCCTGGTGGCGTCGGCTGGATCGACGTGAACGTCGCAGGGTCGAACCACTCGACGACAGCTTCGTGGCTCACGATGCGTGCGCTTGATGTCTCTTGGACGCTTGCGACGTCCTCTCGAGTCGCTTGCATCACTGTAACGTCGATGTCGAAGCGCACAATGCCAGTGAACGTCGCGTTCGGCTTGATTCGAAGCATGAGGCGCTCGAGTCGGTCTCGTCGATCGCTCCGCGGAATCACGACAGTCGTTCCATTCGTCATGGCTGTTGCGCTTGTCGTTGCGTTCGTCGCCGGCACGACTGCAGCGCGGTCGTCGTCGGTCTCAATGACAAACGCGCGCGCACTGGTGTTTGATCGAACCCGCACTTCGATGTACTCGTCGAGCGCATCAAAGACCTGAACGAGTGGGATCGTCACGACTGCGAACGCGCTGCCGTACACACGCGAGCTGTACACGTACGGCACTGCTACTTGCGGCGGGCCAGTGACCGGTACCGTCACGAGTCGAATGTTTGATCGCACAAGACACGCGGCTGGCTCGCCTCCAGCGATGTTGTCGTTGCCGTCGTCACCGCTACTCCACGTCAAGATCGCGTCAAAGACGTCTGGCGCGAGGCCATCACTGACTCTTCGAGTGAACGAGAACGTGACGCCGTCGCTTGCGTCGAACACGGCGTACATCGCTGTGTTGTTGTAGCGCTGCGGGACAACGCGTGTGCCATTGACGACAAAGTCGCCAAGCTGCTGCGAAGTGGCATTCGACCACACGAGCGACACTTGTGTGACTGGTAGGTTGCTCGTTGGCGCAGCAAGCAGCGAGGCAAACTGCCGGACGTTGTACTCGAGCGGCGTGTTCTCAAGCACGTAGAGCGGCGACGCTCCACGCGTGGACACTGCACAGAAGCTGTACGTGATCGAAGCGACAGACCTTGTCGTCGCGGACCACGATCCGTCTTCGTCTGCAATCGCTGTGGATGCGATGGCTTGGATCCGCACATGCTTGCTTGCATCTGCGACTTGGTCGAGCTGGAGCTCGAGAGGGAGCCACTCGAGTGCATCTGGATCTCGTTGCAGCTCGAGGCTGCAGTTGCGCACTGTCAACGGGAAGACAGCAGAACGACTCGAATCCATCGATCGCACAGCAGCGAGCATGCTGTCAGAGCAACCGGCGACCGTGACGTCAATGCGCGTAGTGTTTGCGAACGACGCGTTGAGGAGTTGGATCACGATGCTCGAGCCCAGACGGACGTCTGTTGATCCAACTGCGACGAGCTGCGGACTCGCTTGTGTAGGTGCTGCGAGCACGGACCACTGGAGTGGAATGTCGACTGTGTCGGTGACAAATGGCGCTCCTGGCTCCTTCACCATCACTTGGAGCATCACTGCGAGTGCGTCGGTGGTGCTCGAGCTCCGTGTCAGCACGAGCGAGTCGTTGCAAGCATGTGTGACCCGCATGCCGTTTGCAAACGGCTGCTCGCCGAGCGCCTCAGTCTGCATTGTCAGCAGCGCTCCAGTGGAGGCAAACGTCGACATCTGGCTTTGACACACAAGACGGTCGACGCCAGTGGTGATAGCTGCTGCAAGGAGACTCGCATAGTCGATCGTCAGCGGCGTGCTCAGTGTCGTTGCAGCCTTGACGACTGACAGTGCGATCGCTGTTGGCGGCGACGCAGCGTCGATAGTAAACACTTCTGTGTCGCTCGCAGAGAGTCGGCGATGAGCGTCCAGCGATGGTTCATCGTCGTCTTCGCTGTCCTCTGTTGTCGCTGCGTCGTGCGTGCTCCACTCGAGCCCAGTTGAGATCGGCGCATAGACTTCTGCACCTTCTGTCGGGCCAGCGAGAAGGATCTGCGGCACGAAGCTGAGGCTGTGCACTGGCGCAAAAGCTGCTGACGCTACGCTGCTGTCGCGAGTCGCTGTGAGGCGCCGAAAGTACCGTGTGCTAGTTGTCTCGACAGTCATGACTGTCTCGCTCCGGTTCTCTTTCCGGAACAGCACGCTGCTTGCTGCGAGGTCGTTGTGGAAGCCGCACTGCCCCGTCGAGTTGAACGAGCACGATCGAACGGACGCTCCTGCCAGTCGCAAGCACCAAACACCAAGCATAGGCAACGCCACGCACGACTTGAGACATGCTCTAGATGCCGACTTGAGCGCGCAGCCCACCGAGCAGCACACAGCTGTACCTGGTGCTCCGACTTTTACAAGCGGTGCAAAGTAGATCGCAGTGATGCCACTGCTTGAGCTTGAGCTAACGAACTGCATCGGATCAGGTGACGGCGCAAACATTCGCGGCAGCTCGTCGTTGAGCTGGACTTGGACTTCCGACAGACGCCACGCAGTGTTGTTCAGTCCGCCAATCTGCGGACATCCATCCGCATCCAGTGGTCGTCAGCCAGCAGCGACACCTCGGCTCGATCGCACATCTGCCGTCAGAGTCTACGCGTTCATGTTTGCGTACTTTAACGAGTCCGATCTCAGCGCGAGTGGACAGCACGACTTGGAACACAACGACAGGCGACGCTGTCGTAGCGCCGGATAGCACGGTGTCTCCTTGTCGAATGACGCGCTGGTGTGTGTCAAATAGCGCAATGGCTGCGCGAGTGGTCGCAGCAACTGATCCCTGCGCATGCACAAGCGAGACCGTTGCCACTGCAGCCGCTCGATCGTGAGCGAGCACGTCCGACGCTGCTCTTGATCCAACCAAGACGTTCATGACCTAGACGCACCGTTGCACAGATCCCACGACGCGCCTGGGTTGTCAGCGATGCACGCTTCCGACGCATTGATCGCGCATCCAATGTCCCCAACGCCGTCCTTCTGGTAGCACGTCACTGATGCGTTCAGCGCCGACACGAACGTTCGCTGACACGTGCAGCCGGATCGCGACAGTGTCTTCACTCGAGCGTGAGCTGTGCCGATCGTCGGCGACGCGACAAGGTCACTTGGGAGCGCATCGCGCACCAGCTGACACGAGCCGCTCGTCACAGAGCATCCAGTGCATCGATGCGTGTGGACGCACTCGCCGCAGCACGCTCGCTCACTGCTCGCATCGCGTGTCGTGGACAGGAGAGCGCCGCTCTCGTACGAGTCAGCAACGCAATGCGCATTCTCGAGCGCTGCGACGACCCCCATCGCCGTCACACACTCAAAGTTCTCGAGTCGCATACCACCAGCGACGCTGCCTTCGACGGTAAACAGCAGCGCTCCGTCCACGCGTCTGAGTAGCGCCAGCGACCGCACACAACAGTGTTAGTGTGGTCCGATACTCTTATCCTCCTCGCTCTCTTGCTCGCGAGTAGCACGCCGCATCGCTACGTACACACTCCATTGTCGCCACTCGAACTCGATCCTGAGCTCAAACGCCTCTGTGTCGCTCGCAACAAGCAGATCGCTCGATGTGACGAGCAACGCTGTACTCTCCAGTTCGCCAGATCGCGCTTTCTTGGCGTAGACACGGCGCTCGAGACGATCAAACACGAGGTAGACGTTGCCTGCGTCAAGCGAGGCGTTCACGAGCTGCACAATGTACCGCGACTGGCTACTCCAGCGTCCGCGCATGTACACTGCTGATCCCGTATCCACTCGCTCCGTGAGCGATACCAGCTCGCCGAACGTCGCTCCTGCGACGGTTGTCGCGTTGAATGTCGTGACGTTGGCTGCAGTTTGGACGGACTGGCTGCACAGGCGGCGGCTCGAAGTTGCTTGAGATAAGGTTTCATCGACGACGCAGCATCTGCCGCTGTCGTGTGGGGGGCAGATCCACGGAGCTGCAGGTTCACATCGCGCTCCACCGACGTCCGTAGCGGAGGCAGCGAGCGGCACGAACGGCTGCTGGCGGTAGCTAGCGTACCAGAGCTGCCTCGTTGTCGCCTGCGCGGCGCATGCCTGGCACGGATTCGCGGCGGATCGTTCGTCGCTGTCGTAGCAGCTCGAGAACGACTCGAGTGTGCTCTCGAACACGCATTCAGAGCTCTCGCTGCGCGTCACGCTCACGACGCAGAGCAGCAGAAGCACGAGCAGTAGCATGCAGTGGTGAGGTAGCACGTGCCGTCTAACGCCGCGGTGCATCATTCAGTCGATCCGCGAGCCGCGAGCAGCAAGTGAGTGTCAATGTGGCATGATCGCGACTCCTCGTACTCCTCGTACGAAGCTTGCGTTGAGTATATGACTTGTCAGAGCAATTCTGTATAGTGCGATAAACGAGGGTTGTCCGCTTTGTCAATTAGAGTTTTGCTCTCGACTTTTTGAAATTTGAGTTTGTTGGTGAGACTCGAGACTCGTCACTTACCCGATCGATGACAACATGCATGTCCGTGGGAATAGCGGCCCGAAATGGAATCGCTCGCTTCATCTCCTTGACCGAAGGTCGTGGTAGACTACCACACCAAATCGAGTGGAGTCAATCGCTCCGACCAGATCCGACTGCAAATTTATTCGCTCTGGACGAGCTCTCGGTTTCAAACGTTTATCAAAGGCCTCTTTGGTGGTCAGCTCGGCCTAGCGATGGCTAAGCGGACGTGACGCGTGCGCAAGACGCGCCGACACGACTCCACTCATGCGCACCGAGTTCATGGCTGAGCTGCACGAACAGCTAGTCCCAGTTGAGCAAAGCGACTTTGCGATCGAAGGCGATATCCCGACGCTGACTTGCCGCTGGATCGATGACCACTCACACACTTGCACGCAACGACGAGTTCCGTGGCAAACACAAAGACTGCACGTGCCGTCGTGCCGTCGCAACGCCCGCAAGATGTGCTGGCTAAAGTTCAGGCACCCAGGAAAACGAGCAAAGAGACAAGCTACTACATCGTTGAGTACAGTGATGATCGAAAGCACATGTTTCTCTGCACGGCCATTGCCTCTGGTCATGGCAACACAACTGTGTGCTTTGACATATGACTTCAATGTCGGTGGTGCATAGTGGCAACAACTGCAGCAACGAACTTCAAACCAAGCATCACATCCGATACCAGAACGCGACTCGAGGCGTGGGATGAGACGAAGGGTGATAGAGAAGAGAGAGATGACTGCATGTAGGAAGCCATCGCGAGTGCATGAGTGATATCGTTGGCATTCAGTTCGCGTGTGTTTCCACACCACAAAAATATCGACTTGGTGAAACCATCAGTGCTTGTATGTCGTACCAAGATCATCAACATGCGAACCTGCCTCACACATCCATGCTCATCCACGTAGTGGTGCAATTGTGAAGGCTACATATTGATTATTTGTGCAACTAAGTAAAAAAGGGAATGTACAAGTGAGTGTGGAGTGACAGTGTGCATGTGTGAGTGTGAGCACTGCGCGTTACTCGTTTGTATGTCATTTTGTGTTTGTGTATGGATCTCTGTGCTCACCTCAGCCCAAATGCGCGCGAGTCTGATGGCCACTACGCGCTGCAACTGCGAGCGCCACTGCGAGCGCGACTTCAAGAGCAACTGTATGTGCACTTGCCTCCGCGACTGAGTGTGCTAGAGCAAGAGCGTAAGTATGCACGTGGAAACAAATGAGTGAGCGAGTGCGTCCGGGCTTTAGTGATTGAGAGCTCGCGCGTGGGAGGTTGTTTGGATACATGGGTGTGCGGGTCAATGAGGAGTGAGTGAGTTCGCCGCAGCAGGCGAGCGCACCACGGCGATGAATATCCCGTGTGCTTGTGCGTGTATCTTGCTTTGCACAGTCATACTCGCTCACATATGCATCCAATTCGCATGTTATCACACCCGCTAGACTTACCAACACTAACAGCTCGCACTACATCGTGTCTGTTGTTTTTCGCACAGCCTGTGTATTCACTACTCAATTCTATGACTTCGCTTGTGGTAGTACTTTGTGCGCGTTTGGCCGTCACAGCGCCTTCGCTCGCCCTGCATGCGTCGCACTTGGCCTGTTGATCGTATTGGTTGTTTTGGCTTCGTCTGTGTGGAACACACATGTATAACAATATCAAACACGTACGATGCACACACGCACATATTCATGATGTCGGAAGTTGGTTTCGAACCAACAACGCTACTGCGCACAGAGCTTTTCAGTCTCCTGCTCTCGCAGATGATCTGTGTGTTGTCGTTGGTTGTTTCTCTCTCGCCCTCGCTCTCCGCGTGCCCGCTGTCACCAATACATCACACCTCTCTAAAAACGATGCCGACAATGATTTGCTTTGGTTGTTGCCTAGCTGACAAACCTTCCTTGGCTCAAATGGTTTTGTGATGGTATGATAGAATTTCATCGCAATTCTGACAAAGGATTATGATAATTGAATGGGGTGCGTTGAAGGAGAGGATCGATCAATTCAAGAATTCCTTTGTAGTAGAGTTCAATGTATGCACATCGCTTGCATGCCAGCTGCAACCGTGGGGCTCGAATCGATCAGTCGGATGTAAAGTCAGTTTTCCTTGATCGTCCTATTATGCGTTTGTGGTGAAATTGTTGACGGTTGGCAAACAAAGTGTTTATTTGTTGTCGCGTTTGTCTTGAATTGTCGATTTTAGACGATTGCCTCGAATCCAACTTTCGGAACGGCGATCATCTCGCATAAACCCGCCCAGTGACGTCACTCCGGTGTTAACGCGCGTCATTGTCCCGAATGTCCCAATAAATGTAAAATATAGAGACGAAGTACCCAAGATATAGAGTGGAACATGTCCATTTAACCTATTTTGAGGTTTTAAAAGACATGTTCCTCCAAGCCCGAAATGACTAGTGAAGAAACCCCGGATTCGAATCGAGGTTTAAGGTTTTAAAATTGCACTTGTCATTTGTAGCGATTTTCGAATCAACCAACACTCTTAATCAACATCCCTCTCGATTGCAGTCTTCTTACTCTTGATAGACTCCAAAAATTAGTGATCTCTATTCGAATTCGATAGTGATTTTACTGAGGTGCGTCTATGTTGTAAAATGTCCATCATCGACATCGTATAGTGACGAAATCAAGCAGACCACATTCGTGCCCTCCAAGCAGACCACATTCGTAATCTGAGGGTTTGGTCTTTGCTGTTTGTGTAGCGGCTGTGTGGCGCGGCGGTGAATTTGAGCCACCGATCGGCACCGTTTTGAGTTTGACACATGCATACTTTCTTAGTTACAACAGTATGACAGTTCTTTTCGACAACGATCGAGCAGTCTGACACCAGCATAGTGAAATCGAGAACTAGGTATGACGGTCGTGTAGTAACAGAGCGATTTCGAGAGGGGGTTTTCAGACGCGTCGCAGCCGCACGCCAAGCAGAACTCGTTCTTCCTCCTTGCCGCGAGCCGCCAGTCAAGAGCCAAGCCAACGAGTACCGGCGACCGAGCGACCGCCCTCACTCCCTCTCTCTCTCCACTCGCCTCGCCTCCGCTTGCGCTCTCAGCCCCTCCGCCTCATCGACATGCTGCGCCAAACCATCGGCGCCGTCGCGCGCGCGCACAAGTCCGCCGCCGCGCCAGCCACGGCTCGCGCGTTCAGCGCGGCTGCCAACACGGGGGACGTCAAGTACGAGTTCGTGCAGCCGTTCAAGCTCCACAACCTCGAGAGCGGTCCAGCGAACTTTGGCGTGTCGAACCGCGAGGAGCTTCTCGGCTTCTACCGCCTCATGTACACGATGCGCCGCATGGAGATCACGTGCGACAACGAGTACAAGGTTCGTCCGAGACGCTGTTGATGCTTGGGCTCCGCTTGCGCCACGCGCGCTTGGCTTGCTCACTCTCTCCTCTCACTCCTCTGCCACACCACTAGGCGCGCACGATCCGCGGTTTCTGCCACCTGTACGACGGGCAAGAGGCGGTTGCCACTGGCGTTGAAGCCGCGCTGGACCGCAAGGACTCGTGGATCACGTCGTACCGCAACCACTGCACGATGCTCGCACGCGGCGGCACGGTGAAGCAAGTGCTCGGTGAGCTCTTTGGCACCGAGTCGGGTGCGGTGAACGGCAAGGGCGGGTCGATGCACTTTTACAACAAGAAGGAGAACTTCTACGGCGGTCAGGGCATCGTCGGCGCGCAAGTGCCAGTCGGCACGGGTCTTGCGTTCGCGAGCAAGTACAACCACAAGGGCGACGGCCCGATGCCGTGCGCGATTGCGATGTACGGCGACGGCGCTGCGAACCAGGGTCAGATCTGGGAAGCCGCGAACATGGCGGCGCTCTGGAAGCTCCCAATGATCTTCTGCATTGAGAACAACCACTACGGCATGGGCACGTCGGCCGAGCGGTCGTCGTCGAACACGGAGTACTACACCATGGGCAACAAAATCCCGGGCATTTGGTGCGACGGCAACGACGTCCTTGCCGTGCGCGAGTGCGTGCGGTTCCTCAAGCAGTGGTGCGGCGACGGCAACGGTCCGATCTACGTCGAGATGAGCACGTACCGCTACCACGGCCACTCGATGTCGGACCCAGGTGTGACGTACCGCAACCGCGACGAGATCTCGCAGATGCGCGCGTCGCGCGACCCGATCGAGAGCGTGAAGAAGCGCTTGCTCGAGCACAACCTCGCAACGGCGGAGGAGATCAAGGAGATTGAGAAGGAAGTGCGCGCGGAGGTCGTGCAGGCGACGAAGGACGCGAAGGCGTCGGGGCGTCCGCATGAAGCGACCGCGTTCCAGGACGTGTACACGGACGGCAAGGGCGGCAACGAGTACCCGCCGTTCATTCGCTTCCCGGACTTTGCGAAGAGCATGTACAACGGCAAGCGCCAGTAGGGAATCGACGATGACTCTCAGTGCTGCTCGCTCGGTGCGCGACGCATAGACAGCCAGCCAGTGAGCGAGTGCGTAGCTAGCCACCTGACGCCGCTAAGCAGGTCGTTCGTTCGACTCTCGCCTGCACTTGTGCAACACGATACATGTCTCCCATGAGGCCCAGCACCACGGGCATCGCCTGCATCTGGCCACAACGAGTCGAGGCTGTGAGTGGCGTTGACGGAAGTAGTGCAGAGAGGTCTCGTTGCATTCGTATTCGTACTTGCCATGCGCGAGGTCCTTCGTGGGACCCTCGAGCGACTGCTCGCTCGCTTCTCATATGATACATACGTCCACACTCACTCACTACGCGACTCGGTCTCTCGCTCGAGCAAGAGCTGCTCACTCGTTACTGCTGCTGGCGACCTGATGCTCGCGACTCGCGACTCGATGTTCGCGTCGTCTCGCGGCGCATCCCTGCGTCCAGGACAGTCGTGCGACTGCTGCGCGTGCGCGTTAGCACGACGACGTGGTCGAGCTCAGTGCTCGTCTCGAGCAACGTCAAACCCACGTTGGCGGACTGAACAATCGCACAACGCGCACTGCGACCTTCGAGCTGGTTGTTGCTGTTGTTGCTCGGTGCCGGGGCCATGACTTCGTACTCGCGCTGGAGTGCGATCACGCGGTGGTGCGACAGCTTCCGCGCGTGCTGCGCCAGATTGTTCGCGTACGCCGCGTCGTCGATGATGTTCTGCGACCGCACGATCGCAGCGTCGAGCTTCGCTTTCGCTTCGAGCGCCATGCTCGGGAACTGCGACAACGCCGACTGGCTGATCTTGTTCTCAAACGCGTTGTGCTTGCGCGACCGGATGCCCTCTTCAATGAGTGGCTGCGTCGCGTGCAGCGGCGACAGGAGACTCTCGAGCGGCTGATACCGCTGTTGCTGCTGCTGCTGCTGCTGCTGGCGCTGGCGCAAGGGTCGACGCGACGGCACTGGGGACTGCGTGCCAGTTGGACTCGACTCGCCAGAGTCGCCGCCACTGCTGCTTCCACCGCTGCGGCGGCGTCCGTTCGCAGCCGAGAAGTACTCAAACTGCCGCAGCGACTCCTCCGTGTCTGTCAGGTCACCGTCCTCTGGCTCAACGTCTGTGCTCCCAGCCATGCGCATCTGGTGCTGCCGGAACGCGTCGATCGAGATCGCGAGGTCGGCAGGGCTCCCGCGACGCCGGGACGTGAAGAAGTTGCCTTTGCGCATGACAAAGCCGTCGCTGAGTGACCGCAGCGGGAAGCTCACCTTCGGGATCTCCATCACCTCCGGGCTCGATGAGAACGTCTTGTGCTCCATCAAGCGGTTCCGCACGGGCTCAAGCAAGTCGTCGTACGACCGCCGCTTGTTTGGGCTCGTAGGGCTCGAGAAGCTCTGCGTGCGCACGACTGGCATCGGTTTCCTAGGCGAGCACAGCGCGGCTGCAAGCGCCGGGCACGCACTGCGGCTGCTACTTGGCGACCGCACGACGCCGTGTGGCGAGTCCGTCGCAGAGCGCGATGTCCGACGCACTTCGAGCACGCACGCAGTGCAGACTCGAAGCTGGCGCTCGCCGTGGTCTGGCACAACGGCGTTCCGAATGCGGCTGCAGCTGCTGCAGATCACTTCGCCGCACTTGAGGCAGTTGTAGCGCCGCCGCAGGACGCAGAAGTTGCGCTTGCAGACCTTGCAGTGGTCCTGCTCGCACATCGACATGACCTGCTGTGGCAGCACGATCGTCTCTTTCTTCGCGCGGAACGTCTCGATGTACTTGAGAATGCCGTTGATGCACTTCTCCACATGTGACTGGATCGCCGAGTTCGCAGCCCACGCCGGCAAGTCGCCGTTGTCAAAGTTGCACGTGTACGTCATGCGGAGCTCTCCTGGTTTCTTCGTTGTGTGGTACATGAAGCCCATGAGCGGCACGATGTCGCGCACGTACTTGCTCGACTCGGC
>JAASFT010000136.1:0-36159 GCA_023333885.1 Globisporangium parvum
AGAGAGACTTGAGCTGAAGGGGGGAAAGTCGCTGCTGATTGGCTGTAGTGGGTGAGCTGGCTACAGAGTACCGGCTATACCCTACTAGGTACGGAAGTACCGTGGCCACTCGACTAGGCACGAAAGTACCGTAGCCCTACCTACTAAGTGTACTGTGAATGCGCATCCGACTACTCTGTGTGACACTACCGCTAGGACAAACGTGCGCCGCTCTTGCTGGCACTGCCTGGGCTGGCAATCACGATAACTCCGGCCAGTACTGGCTGGCACTGGAACTGGATGGCGATGGCCAGAGCTGACTGGATCCGACTGGCACGAGCACGCTGGTGCTGGCGATGGCCTGAGCTGACCGTATCCGACTGGCACTGACCGGAGCTGGCTGGACCCGACTAGCGCGTGGTGGGGCTGGCTGGCGCTTGAACTTGCGCAGCCCGACGATGGAGCCAGAGCTGGCCGACGACGGAGGCGACTGGCCGACCACAGCGAGCGACGCTCGTGCCAGCCGAGCCGGTTGCAGCTGGCGGCAGGAGAGCTAGCGGACAGCGACGATGGAGCTGGAGCTAGCCGACTCTGGAGCTGGGCGGCTGACGATGGGACTGGCGCAGTCCGACGATGGAGCCAGAGCTGGCCGACCTCGACGACAGACGAGGAAGCTTGCTGACCTAGCCTAGCACTCAGTGTGCTGGCTAGCTCGCTGCGACTGGTGACGGTCGCGTCTTGCAGGCTGAGCTTGAGCTGGCGGGGCTAGCGACTGTTTGTACCACGGAAGCTGGTACAACTGGTACAACTTGTACCGCTTGGACTGACTCTTCCAACGGCAGTCGTGCAGTCCGAAAACGCGTTGGCATGAGGGGGGGGGGTGGCTGAGCTGGGAAGCACGGCGACAAAGAAAGCGGGCAACGAGGCCACCGCACGTGTAAGAGCTGGGGCTGCTGGAACTCCCAGATCTGCCGCCGCCGAGGTACGTCGCTTGAGGCAATTTTCGTGCAAGCACTTCGTCACAAGAACGGTCTCATTGTTCATTTCGATGAGCGAAAACGAGCAAAATCGGCATATTGAAGCGTTGCTAAGATCCCCACACATTCGAGCGTTTGTTCTGGCCCTCTACAACGGTTCAACATACACGCACTCCCCCATTGAGTTCAACAGTACTGCATCCAATCATACATATAGTTGTTGACTCCACAAACGCGGGTGGTAAGGGGTTTGTAAATGTCATGGTGTTTCAACACTAATATATGTAGAGTTTTTGAATGCCCAGGTTGACTCGTCAATTACTGTGCACAAAATACACTTGCTTTTTGTCTATCCCATAGATGGGTGATTATTGTGTCGCGTATCGGAAATCAAACAATGTATGCCAGCCCCTTCCAAACTGCGGATCTGAGCGCGTTAGCACAAACAGTGTGTTTTCCCTGGTCAGCCACTCGACATATCAAACTCGTACCCTCAAAATCGCAATAATGGCAAAGTTATGGCGCCAAACGTAGGCAGGTGATATGACTTGGCAAAGTGTGTATATCGGTGCGAAGACGCATCATGAAGCCGCATCCTTTTCATGTTTGTCGTGTCAAATTGAGTTTAGTATACTTACCGGCAAATGATAGGTACGATAACTAACGATTATTGGTACCAAACCCCAAATTCCGCCTTCTTGATTACATTTCTGAATATATAAGCGTCTCGTCATTTTCTCTCAAGACAAATATATATTTGCACATCGTGTTTCAAAAATGGACTGACAGATTCTGAAACGCGACGTTTGCGCTACTTCAACCCAGACACTTGGCTTGTCTATGAATGACGACACCGATTCGACATGTTGCCTGCAAGTACTTATGAAGATTACAAATTGATTGGCTGGTCGTTTTCAACCCTCACCACAAGCATTGGACAGTTATAGTGACAACGCGATAACATATTACAATCCTCTTGCCAACGACTGGCATTCTGCACACAATTGGGTTTTTGCTTGGGTTTTTGCTTGCGACACACAATTGGCTTTTTGCTTGTTGCGTTCGAGAACTAGGTGACTCAGAGCGAACAAGCTATACGGCCAGGGTGGAGAATGAACCGACATATGCATGCTCACTCGCTCACTCGCTCATCACGAGCGAAAGCAACAGCGCACCCTGTAGTCTTCTTCGCACCACTACGCGAGCGGGTCCGCGCGTCGTTGCCGTCGTTGCCGTCGTTGCGCGCAAGCGAGCGAGTGGAGCGCGCGAACCCGATACAGGGGCGAAAGAAAGAATATCGCTCGCTGCGGCTGGTTTTTATCCCGCACAGTTCTGGCGTGTACGGTATCTTCATTCGCAATCACACAGAGAAGACCAGAGCCGGCGGTGGTGAATCCATCCATCCATTCATCCATCTGCCGCGCGTGTTCGACTGCCCGTCGTCGAGTGCTAGACGCGCGCGCGCTGCAACGAGCGCACGCACCGGCACGATCGGCAGCAGTAGCCGCGCACTGAGCGCGCAATGGACAGCACGACGCAGCAGCAACAACAGCAGCAGGCATGGGAGTTTGCGCGCAGCGGTAGTCTCAAGCGCACGATCTCCAAGTGCAGCATGGACGACGCGCTGTTCGAGAGCAGCAGCGGCGGCGGTGGCGTCGCGCTAAAGAAGCTCGCGCAGATTGCTGGCGCAACAGACGTGTTTGACGACTGCGAGGCAGTGCTGCTACCGCGCGGCGGCAGTCGCAGCGGCGCAGATGGCGAGCCAGAAGGATCGCCGCCAGTCTTTGGCTGGAATGACTCACCTGCTGCAGTGAAGCACCGGTACTACGAGAGCCTCATGGACTCGGTGGTCATGGCGTCGCCGTCGCCGCATCACCATATGTACGCGACGACTCCGAGCGACACTGCATCGACCGCCTCGCTTGACTCTGTGCCACCACCTGACGGCGAGCGCGAGTACCTCTCACCTGCGGGTCTCCACGCGATCCTGCTCGACTACCTCAGCGAAGTGTTCACGTACTACAGCCGCGCGAAAGGCTTTACGTTCATGCAGCTCGCGCAGTCGCTCCAGACTGCGCAGGCGTCGTTTCGGTACATCCAAGGCACCGTCAAAGCCCGTCTCGGTACGTCCGTTCGTGTGGTCATGCGTGCGTGTGTATGAGGTCATCGCCAATCGACGAGGCGCTCACAGTGCGCTTGCGTGTGCGTCCGTAGGCATTACATGGCACTTGGTCGAGAGCTTTGTCGAGAACGTCCTGGACTTCATCTCGGACGAAGACATTCGCGACGCGACAGTGCTCGAGTTCGCGTGCTTTCTGCGCGACCTGCAGAACGCTGCGCTCGCGCGCATGCCGAGCGACAACATCTTTGCGAACCTCTTTGCGTTCTTCCGCGAAGTGCTCGAGCAGTTCAAGCGGTACCTCGTGCGGCTCTGGGTCCAGACCGAGCGCATTCGCTTTCCGTGCGAGTTTGGGAAGAAGTCGGACACGCTCTTCCTTTGCATGGAGTGCCATCGCGAGCACTTATAGTGCGCACTATACGCGATCAAAGCCGCCGCCGTCGCTGCTGCCACAGCGGAGCGAGACGCTGTGTGCGCGAGATCGTCCGAGCGCGAGCTATCGAGTAAAGTGCAAGCAGCGCAGTGACGTCTGGGTGCAAGGACGTCGCAGCGCGTGCGTTAGTCGTGATGTCGCCCCAACTGGAAGGGCGGCGAGTCGTGAGCGAAGTAGTCGTAGTGCTAGCAAATGCCTGAGAGCGTCCGACCAAGGAGGTCGCAGTAGTTGGACACAGTCGGATCTCTTTGCCAATAGCAGTAACTTATTCAGTGTCGCGACTTCTTGTCCCTCCTACCCCTCCTACTACGATGCTGGCAGGCGCTGGAGCGGCAGGCGCTTGCCGTGCCGTCGTGTCAGGAGCACGTGGTCGTAGAGCTCGAGCTGGCGATAGAGATATGGCGACGGCACAACGAAGCGCCGCGCAGTGCGCAGTAGCAGCAGCGCGAGCTCGAGCGGCAAGCAGAAGCGGTACATCAGCAGCGCGGCGCAGACCGCGACCGACGTCGACACGCCGCTATCGCAGTAGAGCAGTCCCATCTCGGCACTGCTCGACACTGCTTGCTCGCTATTGCTGTTGTTGTCGTCCTTGTCGCTGTTGCTATCGTCGCTGCTGCTCGTGGCGTCGAGCCGATTCGCAACAGCAAACTTGTCGTGGAGACGCGAGATGTTGTGTAAGAACTTGCTCGCGGCGTCGAGTTCGTGCCACGTCGAGTGCATGGCGATGCAGCTCTTCGTCGCCACGCGCATTTGCTCCAGATGCCCTTGCCGCGGAGCCTCAGAGAGTGTGATCGCGTACGCAAACGTGGACGGGAACGGCGACGCTGGCAGTTGTGCAATGCGAGTTTGCTGTTGCTGCGGCGGCGGCGGTGAAGAGGACGATGCGTCGCGCGGCTCTGCAGTGGCGCAGTACACGACATGCGCGATCTTCTTGCTCGCGATCGCGTCAGCGTGCTGGAGCGTGAGCGCCGATCCGATCCAGACGCCAGGCACGACCAACTGGAGGTCGGCGAGACTTGCCAGCGCTGCGTCTTGCTCTCGCGGGTGCCACCACATGCGCACGCGGTGGTCGAGTGCGGCGCCCCAGTCACTGACGCGGCTCTCGAGACTGCGTCGTGGTCGCTCGAGCGCGCTCTCGGCTGCGACGTTGTGCGTCACGGCGTCGACGAGGTACGCTTCGACATGGTGCGCCGAGGCAGCGGCAGTGTTCTGCTTGGCGCTTGCTGGCACACGCTCGCGCGCTGCCGTTGCCGTTGCCGGCGCTTGGACCCAGCGGCGCTCGTACGCGCACCAGCAGCTCACGAGCGCGCGCACATTGCGTGCTGCCGCGAGCTCGTGGTGGCATCGCACCGGCATCGCTGCGGTCCCACTCTCGCGTTGTTCAAGTTCAAGCGTGCGCATCACGTTCGTTTTCGTTTTCGTTTGCTCGCACAGAGCGACAGAGAGAGCGACGACGACGGCGACGGCTCTCGTGACTGCGACCAGCCGACTATGAGCAGCGCCTGCGTGGCGTCTTGTGTCCTGTGTGCAGTCAGTCACGACTTCGAGCGTGTTGTTGCGAACGGCTCTTCGTTGTGTGCGCTTTGGGTGGTTTAACGCGTTGTGGACCACACAGTGCAGTGCACACTCGGGTGGTGTATGCGCGCTTCTATTCAGAGCACCGCATCGCTTGAAGTTGCAGTGCCCATCACTCTCTTCTCGCCTGCTTCGATTCCGCATTCCGCATTGCGCATTGCGCTGCGTGCGCGCACGCTTGCACCCTCACGACGGCCCGAGCGCCGCGCCGATGCGACTCGCTGCAACGACTGCTGCGATTGCCGTGCCTGCGCCGAGAGCCGACGCGCTTCCTCCCCCTTCTGTTGGTGTTGGTGGTGTTGGAGTTGGTGCTGCTACTCCTGCTTCTTGGCCCACGACTGCTGGCTTGTGGTCGCGCGCGTGTGGCGCGTGGTGGCAGTGGTCGTGCAGTCCTTCGTGCGCGACTGCGAGCGCGCGCGCTTCGTCTGGGAATCGCTCTGCGAGCGCGTGGCGCTCCTTCTGGTGCAGCTCCCACCACTGCTGCCGCGGGAGATACCACGCGCCGTACGATGCACGCAGCTTGCGCACGTCGCGCGGAGATACGACTGGCGACAGCGGCGGTGACAACGACGACGACGTGTTGTTGCTCGCGCCACTGCGCACGTGGTCCGCTTTGCTCGGACTCGGAGCTCGGTCGGCGGCCACGAGCGACTGCGTCGAGTCGGTTCGTGCGAGGAACGGGTAGCGTCGGCGCGAGACTAAGCTGTCGTCTGAGGCTGTCGATACTGTTGCTGGCGTAGCTGCTGGCGCAACGACGTCGCGGCGCGACGCGCTCGCACTCGCGCTCACAACGCTTGCAGCGCGCAGTGCAGATGGACGAGCGCTGTGAGCAGACGCGTCGACGAGGTGCGCGGGAACCTGCAGCGCTTGCGGAATGTCGAGCGCGAGACGCACGCGAGCCGACTTTTGCCAGAAGATGTGGTCGCCCGCACTCGCGTCGTCGGCTGTGTCGACATGTCCGTCGCGCTCTCGCAGTCTCTGCTGGCGTCGCATATGGCGTCGTCGGAGCTTTCGTATCTCTGCCATCGCGATGCTCTCAGCAGTTCGTTTCTGCGGTTTGCTGCCTCGCGCCACTCTACCGTTGCTGCTGACGTCTTGGTCGTCGTCGCTATCGCTGACATCGCTGGCATCGCGGTCATCGTCACCGTCGCCCTCACAGTCGCCATCGTCCTCGTCCTCTTCGCTGCCGTGGCGGTCGTCTCTCGCAGCTGTCTCTTCGAGCGCGAGTGCTCCGAGCGCTGACATGCGTCGCTGCGGGAGCAAGTGGATCGCGTTGTGACTCGCTGGACTGTGCAGCGTGGTCGGCGGCGCGAGACTGAGATTCGCTCGGAGCGCTTGCACGCCACTCGGTTTCCTCTGAACGAACAACCCGAGGTTGCTCTCGCCGCGCAGTGGCGTAGCAGCCGTCTCATAACTGACGGTACTACTCACTTGATCTCGTCCGCTGTGGCGACCGCGATGCTCGTGACGATGGTACTGCGGCTGCGGCTGTGACGGCAATGGCGCATGAGCCTGCAGCGCGAGCGCCTCCATGTCGGCCATGATCCGACTCAGCATGGCTTTCCGCTGCGTCTCGCCGAGGATGTCGTTGAGGACGCGGCACTGCTGGTGACTCCGCTTGCGGTGCTGCTCCAGCTGCTGCTCGTGCAGCGTCTTGTACTCGTCACGGATCTCTGTTTCTGCTTGCGGGTTGGTAAACAACTGAAAGAGCTTCGAGGGCGAGCGTGCATCAGGTCCTGGCGTCTTGCTCAAGCGAGCGCGATGCGGCGGTGTTGGAGTCGCACTGGACTGGAGCGACATCACTCGGATGCTGTCTGCCGCGAACGTCGGCGGCGCGGGGTTCTGGTGCTGCAAGAAGCGCCATTGCACATGCACGCACTGCTGATTCGCAACAGCGGCGTCGCGCTTTCGTCGCAAGAGCGGACTCTCGCGGCGCCGCGGAGAGATGCCAGGTGTCGACGCCATGTTTCTCGAGCATCGACGTCGCAGCGCTGACTGCAAACAGCAGATTTCGATAGTGATAAACCTAAGAGAGGTACTGGACACATCCTTGAAAGTACGTGACCTTTCAGCTGGTGATGAACAGTCGCGTACTTTGGAGGAAGTGATTGGTGCGCATATCGTGCATTTTATCACTATCGGCAGATACCCATTGTGTGGATGAGGTTCTCTCCGTCGGTCACAGCTGGTCACATTTTCGGGTTTCCGCCATTTTTTCGCTCGCGTTTGTCGGTCACATTTATAGACAACTCGGTGTATTTCGATACCGACTTGGTCGCTTGCTCTGTGTCAGTGTGTCAGAAGCACTCGTTACGCTACACGGTCGGTCTCGCCATGAGCTCGCGAGAGCTCCAGCTGGGAGCGATGCTCGAGATCCGGAGCAGCAAAGACTCTGGTGACGACGTCCAGCCACAGACAGCAGACCCGGCCGCCATAACCTTGGCCGACAACAAGCGCCAGGACAACAACAGCACTCAGCGAGCGAGCGTTCATGTGCACGACAGAGATCGCTGGGAAGAACTCTCACCAGTCGGAGCGATGCGAAAGACCCGATCAGCAGCGGAGAGCTATCGCAGTCGCAAGTCGAGCGGTCACGGCGACGCGCTCAGTGGAGCAAGTGCGTTGGAGACAAGCGAGAGTCAACGTCCATCCACAGCCACACCAACCTCACCAACCAACCTCAGTGCCGCTGCGCATGCAAGAAAGAAGAAGGCATCAGCAAAGAAAGCGAGCGATAGCGTCGCGAGTCTTCGTCCGCGCTCAGCGGGTCTCGACGGCTGGGGCGACTTTGATACCGACCGACTGCTCCAAGACGACTTTGCTTTGGCTGGCGCACTCGACGAAGGCGACGACGCGTTGCTCGCGGCAGACGATCCGATCCCAGCGGATCCTGAACCGGAGCGCGCTGCTCGTTCACGACGGATTCGGCACTCGGCGCCGGCGACGACAGCGCACAACCCTGCAGAGGACTTTCCAGCAATGCCGCTTGCTGCGACTGACTCGGCGTGCTCTCGCAGCACCAAAGAGCAGCCTCGTCCAGCGACACACGTGCTCCGCCAGCGTCCACTTGCAGTCGTCGAGTTCGACTCGACACAGCCAGCGAAGAGCAAGGGATCAAACTCAAGCACGCTGTCGCGCATCGGCGTGCTCAAAGGCAGAGTCCATCCACCGACTGGCGGTGGGCCGCCCCCGATTCCGTCCGCGACAGCCCCGCAGATGCAGCAGCAGAGCCGCCTCCCACGACTGCCGCCGCCGACATCGCTGTCGCAGAGTCACCTCGAACCGCTAGTCTCGTCAACACCGCTCTTTGGAGCCATGTTCCCTGACTCGCAGGACACGCGCGCAGTCGTCTTTGCGCGCTTTCGGTATCTCTGGAGCCTCATGTCGTCACGCTCATCGAGCGCAAGCGACTTGGCGCAGTGCAAGTCGCCGTTCGAGTGCAGCATGACGCTCACGAAGATCTGCAAGGCGGTCGGGATCACCTCGTTCAGCTCGTCGACGTCCGCGCTCTCGCTCTGGAGCTCCAAGGCGCGCGACGTGGACTTCCAGGCGTTCTGTGTCGCTGCCGTGCAACACGCGATCCAGCCAGCGCTCGCACACTTTCGAGGCGACGTGAGCCTGGACGAGTACGTCGAGGCTCTTGATTGGATCATTCAGAGCGTCGTTGCGCTGCCTGGCGCTGCGATGCGCTCGCAGCCACCTTTGCCTGAGAGCAGTCTGAGTGCTGGCGTGGACTCTGAGGCGCGTCTGAGAGAGCTCGCAGAGATCGAGTCGCTCTATCCACCGTGGCGCGCCGGCACCTCGTCGCTGACAAAGGCGCGAGCTGACGCCAAGAGCAGCAGTACCAGTGCCGACGGACCGCATGTGCGAGTGGTCGACGGACAGCCAGAGCACCAACGCACGCGCAACGAGAGCTCTCCGCTGTTCCCAAGTCGCCGCGAGCTCACGCTCACGCTCGCAGCCGACGCAGAAGCAAAGGCGACGCATAGTGAGAACATCCGACGCAAGGTCCAGCTTCACAAGTCGTGGCAGCCGCGCTCTGCGCTCGTAGCGACGAGCGCAAGCATAGCAGCGCTGCAGGCGGTACGTGAGCCACCCGTCGTCGCTATCGCGCCGCTCGCTCTGCACTCAAGTCCCGTGCGAACTAACAACGCCTTCGCTGCGACTGGCGACGCCAGGTGCGGCTCCGGAGCAGTCGAGCCCGCGCGCCAGCAAAGCGCAGCGGTAGCACTTGCTTCTGACGCGCACTCAGCGACCAGCTACAACCACGGCGATGACTCGAGCGCTCAAGTCGCGGACGCCTCTCGAGGCGACGAAGCTGCACTAGACGCGGACGTTGTGCTCGTGTGCGGCGCATGCGCGACACACGACGCCGTGCTCTGGTGCGCGTCGTGCTTCAGCGTCTTCTGCGTCGCGTGCTGGCAGCGCATTCACGTGCTGAGCGTCGACCTGTCGAGCGTCTCGGCGAGCACTCTGTCGTCGCTCTTGGCACCGACTGCGAAGCAGCTCCGCCCTCAAGTTGCATCGATCGACAGCAGCGCTGCGGTGGCCCCGCCACCGCTCGCAATGCTCTATCTCCCAACAAAGGCGCTAGCGCCTGGGAAGCTCGCGAAAGGAGCGTGTAGTACGTGGAAGAAGACCCGTTCGCGCGACTGCGATGACGCGCCAGATGCACTTGCTGTGGTTACGACTGCACCTGACGTCAAGGCGCCACTGAGCGTGTCGTCACACGCGCTTCTACCAGCGCTCCTGCAGTCGTCCCAGTCGCTTCGGTCGCTCGAGCGACAGAACGTGAGCAGTAGCTACGAGTCGACGAGCGACTTGGTCCAGGCGCTCATGCTCGGTGCAGCGCCGCTTGCGTCATCAGCGAGCAAGCGCAGCAAGAGCACGAGTGTTGCAGCGCCGCGTTTGTACGCAGACCCGAAGCGCCGCACGAAGCTCCAGCCAGCGTCCGTCGTGCTCGATCCAGCACAGCTTCTCGCGCCTGGTGCGGTCAGCAATCCTGCGCCTCAGCAGCAGCAACGCCAGCATCCAAGGCGACAAGCTGGCGGAGGTCGGTAAGGCAGCGCGATTCGATTCATCTTGAAGCGGCCCAATGTAAATAGAAGAACTGTACCATACAAATATCAAGTACACGTGGACTCTATTGCTGCCGTCCGCCACTGTACGACGCTCGCCATGATTGCGCGCAAGCTCGAGTGGCCACAGATCCCGAGTCGCGCCATCAAGCGAACGTCGACGAGCAGCGATGGCGGTGTCCGAGAAGCCTGTGGCGAGCGACGTGCGCCGGCGCCGACAAGCCGACGAAGGCGAGCGCTTGCCGCACAAGCACGACGGCACTGGCCAGCAGCACCGGCCAAAGCGTCCGAGCTCGGGCAAAAAGTACACGAGCGTGCCGCATGCGCGCGGACTATTGCTTGGTGTCGTTGCGTTCTACGTGCTCGGTCTGAGCCTCGTCGGGTACTTGTACACGTGGCTCCCGCCTGCGCTCGACCTCGACGCGCCTGCGGATCGGTTTTCGGAAGCACGCGCGCGCGTCGTGCTCGAGAATATCATGAGCTTTGGCTATCATCCAGTCGGTACGCGCGCAAACGAAGAGCTCATTCCCAACTACCTCATCTCCGAAGTACGTACCAATGCGCATGCGCTTGTCGCTCGCATCGCCATCGCTAACAGCTCATACGTGCGCTGACAGATCGAGAAGATCCGCGCCAGTGCGGGTCCTGATGTCCTCGTGGAGCTCGAAGTCCAGCGGCCGTCCGGTACGATCGACGCACACTGTCTGCGATGCCTTGCGCCCATTGCACACAGCGCCACTCACTGCCTTCGCTCGCTTGCGCTTCGCTCCTCAGGCGCCTTTGGACTCAACTTCATGGCGCAGTTCCAGAACATCTACGCCAACGTCACGAACATCCTCGTGCGCGTCTCGCGCACCAACAGCCCAAGCGCTTTGGACCACGCGCTCATGCTCTCGTCACACTACGACGCTGCAATCGGCGGCGCGGCGGCATCGGACGACGGCGTGAACATTGCGATCATGATGGAGCTCTTGCGCCTGGCGACCGTCTCGCCGCCGGCGTTTGGCGCACTGGTGTTCAACTTCAATGGCGCCGAAGAGACGATCATGCAAGCCGCACATGGCTTCATCACGCAGCACCCGTGGACCGAGTCGATCCGCGCGTTCATCAACTTGGAGGCCGCTGGCGCCGGCGGCCGCGAGCTGCTCTTCCAGACGGGGAGCGACGAGCTCGCACTCGCGTACGCGCAAGGCGCCGCGTACCCACATGCGAGCATCGTCGCGCAGGAGATCTTCCAGTCCGGCTTCATCACCGCCGACACGGACTACCGCATCTACCGCGACTTTGGCGCCGTTGCCGGCATGGACTTTGCGTACATCGAGAACGGCTACGTGTACCACACGCCACTCGACGACATCTCGCGGATCCAGTTCGGCGCAGTCCAGCGCCTCGGAGACAACGTCGCCGGTGTCATCGCGCAGCTCACGGACACGCCCGAGCGTCTCGAGAAGGTCGCCGCGACGCCCGAGAGCTCGAACACGCTGTTCTTTGACGTCATTGGCGTCACGATGGTCACGATGAGCAAGACGCTGGCGTACCAACTCTGCACCGCAGTCCTCCTTGCCGCTCTCGTGTACATTGCCACGTCGCCAATCAGTCTCCACGACCGCATGAGCGCGCTCCGGCTCATTGGCCGCTGCGCTGGTGCAGGGCTCGGTGCGACGCTCGTCACTGCGCTCGTCCTGAGTCTCTTTGCGCCACTGGCGTGGTACTCGCAGCTCGAGCTCGGCGCGGCGATGTTCGTACTGCCGATGCTCACGGGCATGCTCGACCAGCTCATCGCGTACTCGGAGCAGCGCGAGTCGATCAGTGCGCTGTGGCAGCTCGAAGAGAGTCTCTTTGAAGGCGTCTTGGTGCTCTGGACCGCCGGTCTGAGTGCGCTCATGGCCGCCGGCGCGATCTCGGCGTACTTGCCAGCGGTCTGGATCGCGTTCCCCCTTATTGGTCAAGTCCTGTGCCACGCGCTCCAGCGCCTCCGTCTGCTGTCCACAGGCGTCTACGTCGTGCTCTCGCTCAGTGCGATCGCAGTCCCAGTGCTCCACACATCTGCGACGTTCTCGATCGCGTTTGTGTTCTTCATGCCGCTCATGGGCCGCAGCGGCACGCAACTGCCGCCAGATCTGCTCGTCGGCGTCTTCTTTGCGATCTTCGTCTCAGTGCGTCGTCCTACCTGCTTGCAGCTCTCTGTCGGTCTGCCTTAGGCTCTCGGTCTCATGCCGATGTGTCTGGTGGCTGCTGCTCCTTCCAGGTCGTGCTGTCGTACTCGGGTCGCTTCTTCTGCTTCTTCCCAGTCAAGCAGCTCAAGACGCTGCGCAAGGCGCTAGCAGTTGCATGGGCCGCGACGATCGTCATTGGCTCGCTCCTGTACGCCCTGCTCGCCCTCACGGCAGCGCCTTGTCCTCGTCGAGTGCCACTGGATCTCCTCGCCCCTCACTCACTCACTCACTCGATCTTCTCCTTGACTCTGTCGATAGCAATCCGTACACTGACGACTGCCCCAAGCGCGTGATGGTGCAGCATGTGCATCGCGAGACGGTGCTCCCGAACGGCGAAGTCAAGACCGACTCGGGGCTCTGGCTCAACGCGCTCGACTTTCGCGGTCTCTACCCGCTCAAGCCGCACTTGGCAGCGACGCAGTGGCGCCACTTGACAGACGTCGCTGCGCCAGAAGCGCTCGCTGAGAACGCCGAAGTGTACGGCCACATGCCGTACGCACTCCCAGTGAGGAACCTCTTGCCGGAGAAGAAGTCGTGGTACTTGCCAGCGCCAGCGCCAGAGCTCCCAGTCGGCCAGCCGCGCGCCAAGTACGTCCATCATCTGCTGCGAACACTGGAGCGCCGAGGCGGGGATCGACTGACGCATGCCTGTGCCGCGTTCTTGTGTGGACTGTAGACTCGTGGTCGTGTCGTCCAAGTACTCATCTGAGACGGACCGCCGCATGATCCACCTCCACTTCACAGGTCCGTCGCACTTGAACCTCTTCATCGACGCGCGGAGCACGACGCTCACGTCCTGGTACGTCCATCCATCCAAGGCACTCGCAAGTAGCTAGCTGTACCTCGACTGACACGATGGACGGACGGACCGACGAACTGACTGGCGATGCTGACCGACCTAGGTCGATTGGGAACGGCATCAACGGACCAGCACCCGAGTCCGACGACTCGTACATCCTGCAGTTCTGCAGCGGCGCAGCGCCGTCGAGCTTCCACTTTTGGATCGAAGCGAAGACCGCCGCGCCGATCGACGCCGTCGTCGTGGGGCACCACCTCGAAGGCTCGACGCCTGCGATGCGCGAGTTCAAAGCCGCGCTGCCGTCCTGGGTCGTGACCATGGACGCCGTGTCGACGTGGAGCACGATGCAGCTGTAAGCGCTGCTGCTAGTAGCAGTAGACCGCAGAAGCGTGCAGTACACTCTGATAGATCACTTGCGCACTTGAGCACGAAGCCGACGGACGCCGCGACGTAGACGACGAGCGCCTCGATGCACGCCATGAGACCTCATGAGCAACGAGTCCATTCCACCTCTTTAAATCGATACAATGCTCGCGCATGCTATTTGAAAGGATCCGTCGAATCGATCATCACTTTATCGCACGCAAAGACCGCATAATGGCGATGGCGCAGCATCCTGCAGCGCTCCAGGCGCGCGTGCACAAGCTGCTGAGCTCGCGCGCGGAGATCGAGTCGACCAAGGCGCTGCTAAGTACGCTCGTCGCCAGCGAGTCCGCGACTGGCGCACTGCGTCGCGCCTCGCGTGCAGATACACCACCAACGACAGCGACAGCGACGACTGCGATCGTCACGATGGACGCGAGCAGCTCGCTTGCAGACTTGCGCAAGAACTTGCGCGCGTCGCTCGAAGAGAAGCAGCTCGCGCTCGCCGAGTCAGTGCTCGAGGGTCTCTCGCAGACGCTCGCGCGCGTCTCGCTCCTGCGCTCGAACGTCGAGTCGCTCGATGCCAAGTGCTCGCGCATCCAGAGCTTCCTCGAGACCACGAAGCGCGAGACGCAGCAAGTGCAAGCCGACGCGGCGCTGCTCGCCGACAAAAAGTGCGTGCACTGTCTGTCTATCTCTCTCTGTGCGTGTCGCTTGCCTAGGCACTGACGCTTGTGTGGGTGGGTGACGCGTGACGACAGAGCGCGCATGCAGCACGAGCTCGACGACGTCCGCGCGTTCCTCGGACGGTACCAGCTCTCGGAGCACGAGACGCAGGGACTCTACACAAAGCACCTCAGCGACGAGCACATGCCGGCGTTCCTCAGTACGATGGAGCGCGTGCAGCAAGTGAAGCTCGAGTGCAAAGCGCTCGCAGCAGCTGGCGATGTCTCGTGCGCACTCGAGCTCCTCGAGTCCGTGGGCAAGTACCAAGAGGTCGGCTATGAGCGGCTGTACCAGTGGACGTCGAAGAAGTGCGCCGAGATGGGCGACGAGCCGAGCAGCTTGCTCCACCGCGCGATCGCACTGCTCCGGGACCGGTCCGAGTTCTACAGCTACTGCAAAGAGTGCATCACTGCATCGCGTCGGTCAGTGCTCGTGCGTCGGTTCATCGTCGCACTCACGCGCGGCGGACCGAACGGCATTCCGCGACCGATTGAGCTCCATGCGCACGACCCAGTGCGGTACTGCGGCGACATGCTCGCGTGGGTCCATCAAGCGATTGCGACCGAGTCCGAGTTCTTCCGCGTGCTCTTTGATGGCGACGTCGACTTTGCCCCAGAGACTGCGGCGTCAGCAGCAGCAGCAGCCGACGATGGCGACAGCGCCAGTGCTCCAGCCAATGACGCAGGCTCGATGGTCGGCAGAGCGTTCGAAGGCGTTGCGCGACCACTGCAAGTGCGCATTGAGCAGACGCTTGCAGCGCCGCATGGCATCGTCATCGCGTACAAGCTCGTGCTCTTGCTGGCGTTCTACGACCACACCGTCGCACCGCTCGTGGCAAACTCGGCACTTGCGCACACACTCGCGCACTGCCGCGCAGCGTCGAACCGCGCGTTCCAGCTGCAGCTCGCAATGCTCGTCGAAACGCTCGCGACCTCGGCGCAGGACTACTCGACGAACTTGTCGGCGACGCACGCAACGATGGACGCGTCGCAGCGGCTCGTTGCGCTGCTCGAGGTCTTCCAGACGTCGCTCTTGCCGTCCGATGCGCAAGAGAGCGACCTCGCGCCGCTGTTTGACGCCATTCTGCCGGCGCTCGCGCACATGTGCGATCGCAGCGTCGACGGTCTCGATGCGACCGACGCGCTCGTGTTCCGCGTGAACAACCTCAGCTGCGTCCACGTCCCGCTCGTGCGGTTCCCCGAAGCGACGGTGTGGCTCATGCGCATGGCGAGCGCCATTGCGTCGTGGCTCGACGCGATCAGTTCACTCGAGAGCGCGAGCGTGCTCGACCGCTGCGGCGTCTCGACGCTGCTCGAGCAGATCCAGCGCTACGAGGTCTGTGGTGGCTGACCTGCGCAGTCTTTGTGAGCGCTAGCTTGACGTGCGTGCTAATGTGTCTCGGACTGTATGTGTACCCTGGCAGACGTCCAAGGCGACTGCACTCGCAAGTGAAGCGCCAGGTCTCGACTGCGCGACGGTCGCGACGGTCATGAACGGCTTCTGCGACGCGCTCCTCACGCTCGTGTTTGCGTCGATCGAACAGATTGCGCAGCCAGATCTGCGCGAACGTGTGCGGCTGTTGACTGCGACGCAGCTCACCACGGCGTACTCGCGCGTCTACGACTTTGTCTACGACGCTGTGCATGGGTACCGCGCACAAGGACTCGTGCTCATGCACACACCACAGGAAGTGCGCACAGTCTTGGAGATCGAGTGACTGAGCAGGTGTCGCCAGTCACTCGCGAATGGAACAGTTTCTGTGTGCGTTCGTCTGGCGCGACTCGCCTCCATTGGCGTTGTCCTGGTGGTAGGACTGCAGGAACGGGCAGGTTGGACTTGCTCTGTCGACTGCTAGTCGACTGTGAGCGGCAGCAGTCAGTGGCTCGAGGATCCAAACTCGGATCGCCATCGCATGAATGGGATGTCGACGCCTGCGAAGGCACAACGTCGTATTTTCGCTGAAGGGCATGTTCGCATGCGAGTCCCATGCTGTCGAGGTGGCCACGCGATGGCTAGCGACGGAGAAGCAGCAAGGTCGATAACTCGCCCATTCGCCATTCTTCTCGCGTCTAGCGCGCGTCCTACTCTCGCTCTTCGCTCCATCTCGCTCTTCGTACAGACAACCCAGTGCCTGGCTGGCATGAAGTATCTCCGAGCGCTCGCAGTGCTCATGCAGATGGTGCTGCTCAGTTCGACACTGGCAGCGAACACTGCCACAGACGACGCGACCTGGGCAGTCGTGTCAGATACAAACGTCGCAGTCGTCACTGCGATCGCGCCACCCACGCCAGCTCCAACTGCACACGACCTCGAGACGGAAGTCGCGAGTGACGCAGACACGACTGCAGTGACCAGCGGTAACACACAAGACAACGACGCAGCACGCAGCAGTGCGACGATCAGCGACATTGTTCCAGACACGAATTTTGCGATCGTAGTCGCTGTACCGAGTCCCAAGCTTCTGCCCAGTGCTGGCACCGATGACGACACCGTGGCTCGTGAAGCAGACGTTGCAAGCGACGTGCCGAGCGTGGCACCGACTGACACGGCGCCAAGCTCGCTTCCGCACGCACTAGACGCAAACACTGCAGTCGTCTTGCCAGCCGCGACGACTGCTACAGATGAGCCGTTTGTTGCGAATGAAGCCGAGACAAGAGTTGACACAGAAGCCGCGCGCGTGCATCCGTACGAAGTCGGGTACGACGCCATCGAGTCTGAAATGAGCAACCGCCCTGAAGCTCCAGGCAGCAGCAGCGACAACAACAGCAGTCAGCACGTGCAGTTTGCGATCCGCGCCGGTAACGAGAAGAGCCGCGGCGTGAACCTCGGCGGCTGGCTCGTGGCCGAGCACTGGATGACCAAGGACTCGGAGATCTGGTGGGGCGTGACGCGCAACGACGCCAACTTGGGCGAGTTCACGGCGATGAACAAGACAAAGCGCGCGCTGGCGCTCGAGCGCGCAGGGACCCACCGCAGTCGGTTCATCACGGAGCGCGACATTGCAGCGATCGCGCGCGCGAGACTCAATACAGTGCGTGTGCCGGTGGGGTACTGGATCGTCGGCTTTGACAACCACGACTCGCCAAGCCGAAAGGAGTGGGCGACGTATGCGCCACATGGGCTCAACTACCTCGACCGCCTTGTGCGCGACTGGGCGAAGACGCACAACGTCGCAGTGCTCATCAGCATGCACGCCGCCAAGGGCTCGCAAAACGGCGCTGACCACTCGTCGCCGGCAGACAAAGGCGCGTCGCACTGGGCGAGCTACCCAGAGAACGTCGCATCGACGCTCGACGCTGTGCGCTTCCTCGCAAACCGCTACGCGACTGACGACGCGTTCTTGGGCATTGGACTCTTGAACGAACCGTCTGGGACAACGACGACCGATGTGTTGTACCAATACTACACCGACGCCTACCGCCTCATCCGCACCGAAGACAAGAACGACTGCGTCTTGACGATCGCGCCACTGCTATCGCAGCAGTCGCCAAAGTACATGACCGACGTGTTGCCACACGCAACGAACGTCTGGGTCGAGTGGCATCGGTACTTTGTCTCGGGCTTTGAATCCGCGAGCGAGCACGAGCTGCTGCACACTGCGATTCCAGCGTTCCGAGCAGACGTCGAGCAGTGGCGAGCTGCGAGCGACAAGAAGATGTACATTGGCGAGTTCAGCTTTGCGACTGCGCATGGTCAGTTCGACACTGCGAGCAACAGCAGTAGCAGCAACAGCAACAGCACTGACAGCGTCACACGCCTCCAAGCGTTTGCGCAAGCGCAGTTGGCAGTGCTCCACGACGTCGTCGACGGCGGGTACGCGTTCTGGTCCTGGCGCGTCCACGGCGACGAGGATCCGCACGATACGTTTGCGCGCTGGTCATTGCGCAACATGCTCGCGCGTGGCGTCGTCGCAGCACTCTGAGTAACTTGCGATGTGCGTCAACTCGATCTGGCCAATGGGTTGCAAAGTACACTACACGCGATAAGTATACTACCGCACCGTTTCGACACCACAAAATCTTTTGTACCATGGTGCTCGAAGCTGCGCACGACGACTCCTTTGACGTCCCGAGCGAGCGCCGCAGCGCAGCGGCGCGGCAAGACGCGGGTGTGTGCTGACGAGTGCGTGCGTGTCCAGATGATGCTGAATGCTTACGATGATCGTTGGTCTACGCGCGCTTGTGAAAGCAGAGCTCTTGCGCGAGAAAGGCAACGCGGCGTTCCAGACCCGAGCGTTCGAGCTCGCGTGCTCGTTCTACAGCCAAGCGATCGACAGGAACAACGAGAGCCACGTACGTTCGGACGATCTGCTTGTCTATCTGCCTCTCTACTTCTGCACCTAACGCTCACGCGATGGCACCACGCAAGCAGCTTCTCTTCAGCAACCGCTCGGCTGCGCTGCACGCGCGCAAGCTCTTTGATCAAGCGCTCGAAGACGCCGAGCGCACGATCGCACTCGCGCCAAAGTGGCCCAAGGTCCGTACGTACAACAGACTGGTCTGTTTGTAGCCACTCACTCCCACACACATCCACACTCGCGACTGGTTGGATGACAGGGCTATCTGCGCCAAGGCGCTGCGTACGAAGGGCTCCAGCAGTACGAGCGCGCGGCTGCTGCCTACGAACACGCGCTGGCGCTCGAGCCAAGTGGCGACTCTGCGCACAACGCAAAGCTCGTGAGCAAGATCGCGCACCTTGGAGCACGCGCGAGCAAGGCCAGTGCTGCCAGCAAACCCAAAGCGGCGGTCCAGCGCGGCTTCCTCTCGAGCACGAGCGCGTCGATCTACTGCGAGAAGGACGACGTCGTCGCGAAAGTCGTCGATGCGAACGGTACCGTGCGCGACGAAGCGCCATATGAGCGCAGCTGGCGCACGATGCTCGCGCGGCTCAAGCAAGGCTGCACGTCGTCCCATGGCGTGAACGCGCGTGGCGAGCGCGTCGTGCTCGATGACGGTGTGTTTGCCAAGCTCCTGGACGAGCGCGCGTTCCAGACGCTCGTGTACCCAGGCATCCCGCAGCACCAGCGCGCGCACGTGCCGCAGAACCTCCAAGCGTTGCTCGCTGACCCGTGGTACGAGCACGAACTGCTGGCGCTCATGCCCGCAGTCCAAGCTAAAGCCGAAAGCGTGTTGACGAACGTGAAAGCCCGCGGCGCAGCGCAAGGCGAGCACATGGACGCAGCAACGGAGCAGCAGCTCTGGCCGCAGGTCCTGCAGGAGGCGTTTGGCCGCGAAGTCCTCGCGATGGTCCACCGCGTGAACGCGCAGAAGCACGTGCTGCTCGCGAATGACGCGCGAACGCTCGCCGATCCGAGCGACGCGCGCGCACTGTACGACCAGCTCTCGTCTGCGAGCTTGGACGCGCTGCTTGAACAGACTGGCGCTGCAGCTGCCGTCGTCGACGACTTTATGGGCGACGAGTGGAGCGCGCTGTTGCTCGCAGACGCGCAGCGCATGGCAGCGAGCAACACGCTCATGGAGACACTGAGTCGCGATGCGGGACGCCCAGCGACTGCAAGCAGTGGCCGCATGCGCTTTCTCGAGCCAGCCGAGTGTGCACAGACGTACCCGGCGCTCGCGGAGCTGCTCGAGAAGCTCCACGCGTTGCCGTTCGAGATCAATCGCAAGCGACCGGACGCCGCCGCGCTCTGTGCGCAATTTGCGCACGCAACTGCGCTGCATCAGTTGCGAACCGGCGACGCGCAAGCGCTGCGACTTGACTGCGGCTACGGCGCGCAGGACAACGGCGTGAAGCTCACGTGCGTCTACTTTCTCAATGCGCCAAGCGTGCACGACGCACCGCCGACGCTCGAGCTCCACACAAGCGCAGCTGCCGATGCGCAAGTGCAACGCGTGCAGCCAATCGCAGATCGTCTCGTGCTGTTCCAGAGCCAGCGCGTGGCGAACGCGATCACGCGCGTGCAACACAAGGGCGACGAGCTCTTCTACGTTACGTTCTGGATCCACGGCAAGGCGCTGCGGCAGCTCTCTTCGCACTCTGTTCATTGACTCCTGCTGCTTAAATACACGGCTTGCTCGACCTGCCAACTGAGCAAGAGTTAGAACGACAGTGGCGACTGCTGCCGCGGCGATGGCTCTGGGGACACGTCGAACTGCTCGGTTGCGAGCTTTGCTTGTGGCGACGACGGCTGGAGCGATATGCGCAGTGGCAGTGGCGCTTCCAGCGATAGACCGCTGTGATTGGTTGAAGGTGTTGAAGTTGCCGCTGTCGGTGCCACTGGCAAGTGCAACTCGTGCAAGTCGTTTTCAATGTTGCGCATGAGTCGGATCGTGCGCTTCGACCGCGGACGCCCCATATCGACAGTCGACCGGAGCTTTGTCACAGGCGACGGCGTGCAGAGGTGGAACCGTGACGTGCGCGCAGGTGCACTTGCTGACCCAGAGCCGTGGCCGCGGTGCCGCAGTTGCACGCTCGAGCTCGGTGTTGGTGCAATGAACCGGCTCTCGGGGCTCGCCATGAGCCGCACCATGCGTGCAGTTGGCTGCTTCTTCGACGGCGTCTGCAGCGGCGACAGCGGCAGCGCTGTGGCAAAGTCTGCAGAGCTGCTCGTCGTCATTGCAGCAGCAGTTGCCGTCGAGGCGTGAGCAGCGCTTGCTGACATTGCAACTGCGTGGAAGCGACGCAGCTGCTTGAGCAGTGCAGCCGCGTCTGTGTGGTGCGTCGGGTCAAAGTAGACACCGGCGATGCCGCTGTCGTTCACGACGCGGATGTTCGCTGCGTCGTCGTCGAACAGCAGCGTGTCGCGGTTCCGCACGACGTCGCGTCGGACGTCAGACGCCTGGAGCGCGGCCGAGATCACGAACGGGAGCTTGCACGTGCGGTCGAGGTGGCGGCCGCCAGTTTGCCACAGCGGCGCAAAGCTCAAGGTGTCGCGGTGCGTGAGCTGCCACGACGGTTCGTCGCAGCGCAGAATGAGCTGCTGCGCAATGTCGTTGGTTGGGAAGCTCAGTGCGAGCACATCGCGAATGAGCTGCGTCTGCGGACTGAACGTCACGACTGCGACGTGCACGCCACTCTGTACAAGCCGCGGCACGAGCGCGAGGAAGAGTGGACGGACGTGGCGCCGCAGCTCGGCAGCGGAGCGCGACCACGTCCCGCCAGTGTGGACGCGCACAAACGTCGTGTCAAAGTCGATACACACGAGCTTGATGCTCATTGCGCAGACGAGCTGCGTGATCTCATTCGCATACGCGTCGACTTGTGCTTGCGTCGGGACCGGGAGCAGCTCGTGGCTCGCTGACGACGCGTCGTCGCTAGCAGGAGCAGCAGCAATAGTTCCACCGAGGTGGCGATGTGTGACAGGTGTCGATGGCGGCGGGCGGCGCAGCGTGCGCGTTGGGCTCGCGCTTTCCATCACGAGACGGCGCACTGCTACGCGTGACGTGGTGGCGAGCGGAGCGATGGAGGAGGGGCAGGCACCGCAGTCGCCGAGCCGCCACGCGTCCGTCGAGGGTCGTCGTCGTCGTCCGCCCGGCTGTGGCGCTGGCGCAGTTGCGTTTGACGCAAAAGCGCGGCAAGGCGCAATTGTTTTGAAATTTGAAACCCAATTGGAGGGAACAGCAGCAGCTTGTGTGACTTACGTGCTCCATGTCGCCAGCGCCGACCAAGTGGCTCCAGCTGCTCGCTTTGCTTTGTGGCTTGCGTTCCCTCGACGCACGCACGCACCAATGCACATATCGCGATGACGATGGATCGGAGCGGTGCGTCTCGCCTTCTTATCCCGACATGGCACGCATCGAGCGCACACACACACACCATTGTCGACCGCCTGTGTCCATGTCGGCGTATTCACACTTGGCGTCATGGCGTCAGTCAGTCGCGCGCGCACGCCCGGCATCCAGGATCTTCCACAAGTTTGCGGGCAGCAAGCTCTTGCTCTCTTGTTACAAGTAGTACGCTGTACGCTCACTCTCACTCACTTGCTCGTTGTCGTTGGCTTGGCAATTGCCACTCCACGCCACGACTCACGCTACGCCACGCCACCTAACACGCACCGCTTGACACCGTCTGGCGCCAGGCTCTCGCTCTCTCTCTCGCTATCGCTCTCGCTCTCGCTCTCGCTCTCGCTCTCGCTCTCACTCTTGTTCGCGCACATATGCGTCGCGTGTCCTCGTGCACGTGTTGGCGACTGCACCAACTCGCTCCAGTTGCTCGCCAACGCAAGTTGTTGCTGCCGTGGATCAGCGTGCGACCGCTTGCTGCTCTGGTGCCCCAACTGCGACGACGACTGGGACGGCCGGGACGACGACGACGACGCGTGCGTTAAATAAATGTCTTCATATCATACTTGCTCTGCTGCTCTCTGTGTCTCTCGCTCTCTGTCTCTGTGGCCGTCGGTCGCACTTGGTCGGTCCGGTTCGACAGACAATTGAGCGAGCACTGACTTGCTTGTTGACTTGCTGACTCGCTTGCTTGCGACTGCCGTCAGGGCGCCGAGCCAATGTGGAAGAACGTCGTGGTCATGTACCGCGTCGGGTCCACAGTGCTCGAGACGCGGAGGAAGTATGTCGAGCCGCACTGCATGCCCCACGGCACCTTGTTGTACGTGAAGAAGCCGTTGTTCGGCGCCGCCTTGGCGATCATCGTCGTCGCGCTCGAGCCTTCTTCCATGAGGTCGATCTGGACAAACTCGATGTCATCGTCCAGGACCTTCCACTCAATGCACACAGGCTGCCCGCGGCGCCAGATCGTGCGCGCCGACGGACAGATGACGTCCACGAGCGCTGCGCCTTCGCTCTGTCGCGCCGTGAGGATCCGCTCCGTGTCCGTATCTTTGCCGTACACGCGCAAGTGCACGTGGTTCTTTGAACGCGGCTGCAACAAACCCGAGCTGGAGCCAGGCGGCGGCAGCGGGAAGCTCGCAAAGTCCGTAAAGTCGTGGCTCCGACGCCGTAGCTGCGCGCGACCGTCGGCGGCCATCGCACTGAACGAATTCCGGCGCTGGTCGAGATCTTGCTGCGACGTGAGCGACCGCGTCGAGTGCTTGGCGGTGTCTGTGAGACTGTGGCTGGTGTGGCTGCGGCTGTCGTTCGTGCCGAGACCTGGGAATGGCTTGATGCGGCGGTTATTGCTTATGAGGATCGGCGACGTGATCGCGTCCGTTGGCTCCTCGGTCGACTTGCGCGCCGTCGCTGCGGCGCTCGTGGCGATCGGTGCGAGCGGACTCGCAGACGCAGTCATCTGAGCGCTCATGGCGTGTGCAGACGGCGACGACGGCGAGAGTGGCGCGCCGCTGTTGCTCAATGACGACGCTGGGAGGATCGTGACTGACTCGACCGACGTGCGTGCGCTAATGTGCTCGGTCTTGGTCGGCTCGGGCTCTCGCATGGCGGAGAGACCTGTCAGCACGAGCAGGGGGGCGGTGAGTAGGTTGCCCGTCGTGGCCACGGGCACCGCAGCGCTCGAGCGACTGCGTTGAGCAATAGACACGCTCGCAAACGCGGCGAGTGGAGGAGCACTACTGGTAGCGGCGCTCGGAGCGAGCAGTCCAGCGGCCTCACCTGCAGTCACTGTTGTCGCGAGTGCGTGTGCTGCGCGCGCTCGGCGACTGGCAAAGCGGCGATGGCAGAGCGCAGTCGAGCAGCGGAGCAGGAGGCGCTTCGACGTCTCGAGTGCCGTGCGCGCGAGAAGCAGGAATGCGGTCGCGAGGAGCAGTGCGAGGCGCGCGAGGGAGGCCGTCGCGCTGCCGGCGTCGTCGTCCTCTTCCCCTTTGCGCTGCTGCTGCTGCTGCTGGTGGTGCTGGTGCTGCTGGAGCAGTGGCGACAGCGGCGGTGGCTGCGGCTGGTGGTAGCGGTCTGCGGCGCGAAGGCTCGCAATCGTGGCGATGGCCAACAGACGGAACCTGCGAGGCGCGACAGCAGCAGGCGGCGCGTCGGTCGAGACGACGACGCACGCACGCAACCCTCGCCTGCGGTTCGGTCAAGAGATTTCCAAATGGCGCGCTGCTGCTGCTGCTGGTTGAGGCGCGCTCGGGTCCCAGTGCGTGTTGTTGCTCTGTGCACACAGACGGAACCAGAGGCGGCGCGCGAGTGTGTTGTTCCTCTCCCTCGCTCTTGTTCCTCTCGCTGTGGGTGGGTGTGTGTGTCTCTCTGGCGTGTTGCAAGGAGCGAGCGAGCGAGCAAATGGCGCGACCGCTGTCGGCGAAGAAGGAAAACGCGCTCTGGCGGTCGCGGGCAGCAGCACGTGCGCCAGCGCGAGCGTGAGTGAGTGCGGCGACGGCGAAAGTAGAAAACCACCACGCGTGAACCCGGGATTTGGAACATTTGGTCGCCAGCACGCACGCCAACCCAGCAGTCGCGACACACACACAGCACGCACCAACCCAGCAGTCGCGAGCACCGACTCTCGACTCGCGACTCGCTCGTCGGCTTGTCTTTGCGGCGCGCCTGGCTCTGCACAAAGATTCCATGTGTCCGCGCACGCTGGCGCAAGGAGAAGACGACTTTGCGGGCGCTTGACGACGACGACGACGACGACGCGAGGCGCGTCTCGGGCTCGCCGCACTAGCCGCAATGACGACAAGAGTACATACATGTACATACAAACCAACCACACGTACGCACGCACGCACGCACGCGTATAAGATGCCTTCTCCGTACGCTGTGATCGCGCGACGACGAGAGAGCTGTGGGCACCTGCCAAGTGTGTGTGTGTGTGCCGAGGCGACGCAAAGCGCTCTTGCTGCGAGCGGTTGACGCTCTGCAGCCTCGCGCGCGCTACTTCGCGGCTGCTCCCGAGGAACGCGGCGCGCGCTGGTACACGTACGGGCTTCGATCGCGCGCTGGCCCAGACGCAGCAGCGGCCGCGCCGCCATCGAATCGAGCGAGGGAGTGTTGTGTCGGATTCGCCATTCCAGGCCGCATCGTCTACGGTGAACCGAAACGCGGGAGCAACTTCTTATTCCAGGCGACTGTCGTGCGCGCGCGTCTTTTCTGCTGGCTGTTGACTTTGCACGTCGGTTCGCGGCGTGCTCACGTGGTCCTCTCCTCCTCGCTGCCGCACATCCTTGAGCGGATGCCCGCACTCACGCACGGTCGCGCCTCTCGCCAATTGTGCGAAAGCGAGCGCTTTCGCTGATCATCGATCCTGGGCTCAAGCGCACTGCTACGAGTGTGCTGCTTGAGTGCGCGCGCAGGGAGTGTATACTGCTGCTCAGCGCCTCGTCATTGTCATCGCCAGCATCATCGCCGACGGCAACGCGATCGCGACCCTCTCACCGCTGCTGCTGCTGCTCGCGGATCGCCAGGACTGCGACAGCAGCAGGGCATGCCGCCGCACGGCAGCGCGTCAAGTAGCTTCTCACACACGCACACGAACAGGGACGTTGGACACCAGCGACAGAAGCTCGCGAAATCGCGCGCGTTTTGTTTGGACAGGCGTAATCGTGCGTCTGAGGCTGGCGGTGATGTCGCTTCGCGACGCCGACGACGCCTGCAAAGTCGACACCGACCCGCACTTGTTCGCGACTGCAGCAAGAACGTTGTGACTACACATGCATGAGCAAGAAGACGCCGTGTTCGCTGCTGTCGCCACCGCCACTTCCATGCCACTGCCAGCAGCAGCAGCAGCAGCGAGCGCGAACCTGCCTGTCGACCAGAACGCGCACTGGAGGCTACTTTGCGTGCTAAAGTGGCAAGTGGTCCATCGCGATCTTGAAACGACGCGCCACAAAGTTGCGCATGAGCAGCCAGTCAGTCAGTCGCGCCAATCGTCCAACGCGCGCACGAGCATGAGAGAAAGCACGGGTGTCGCCATTGCGACGACACAGGTGTTGGCCCCGAGCGCGTGCGCACGCCAGCGCCGCTCGGAAGACATGCGCACCGCCTTAGACATCGCGCGCTGTTTCTCTTTCCCGCGCTGCCAGAGCGGCAGGCACGCTCGCTCGCTCGCTCGCATCGAACACTGCCGTGTGAAAGTGTCGCTCGCTCTCGCTTACGTCGCACGCTCGCACCGAGCGCCATTGGTGCGAACAGCGCGCTCCTTCTTGCGCCAACGCGCGTGCGTGCGTGCAAACGTGTGGCTCCTGCTGCTCTCGCTCGCTCGCTCGTGTTCTCTTTGCGGTCGTGGACACAGGTACAGCCAGTGAGGGCGAATATCGAATCGCGCCATCGTGGTGATCTGCATGTGCGCTCGCATGCGCTCCTTGTCGCCGCTTGGCCCTTTGCCATACTGCTAGCAGCAGGTCCGAGACCCTCTACAAAATGCGTAAAGATCTGGACGACATTGAGAAGAAGAGCGAAGGACGAAGGCGTCTCACATGTACTGTGGCGGTGACTGCTACGACCGAGCGACTGACATGGCGGCTGCTGCTGCTGCGGGCGAAGCAACGCCGCTGCTCCTGCGCGCGTCTGCTGCCGGGGGAGCTCCTGGTGCGAGCCCACATGAGCACCCAGAGCGCCGCGCGAGTGCGCTGTCCAAGATCACGTTCAGGTCCGTAAGCGAGCGAGTGTGTGTGTGTGTGTCGCTATGCGAAGCAGGAGATGCGATGTGGATATGATTGCGACTGCATGCGCGTTGCGCGAGCGTGAGTGCGTGTCGTGCGTTCGCACACGAGTGCTCCCACATCAGTCAACGCGCGCAGCGATGACAACGACGTGACCATGGCTTCGTTGAAGCGGAGTTGTTGTCGTCGCGTACTGTTGTGGCTGCCGTCGTCGTCGTCTGGGCGTGCTTGTTTGTACTGATGCGCTGCGGCTGCTGCTGTGTAGCTGGGTCGGCGAGCTCCTCAAGCGCGGCGCTACAGCGCCTCTGCGCGCTGAGGACCTCTGGGACCTCCAGCCAGAGGACGACACGAGCCACGTGGCTGCTGCGCTGGCGCACTGCCTCGCGCAAGACTTACATGCTGCTCGCCCGCTGTCGCTCTGGCGCGCAATCCGCCGGGTGTGTACGGTAGTATCGGGCTTGCGTTCTCGCAAGCGAGTGTGTGTGTGAGAGAGCGAGGGACTGTTGCTCACAGGCGCGTGCGTGTGGCAGGCGTTTGGTTTCAACATGTACATTGCAGGCGTGTGCAAGCTCTTTGGCGACTGTCTCGGGTTTGTCGGCCCAATCTGCATCAACGGTACGCTTGCTTGTTTGTACGAGCAAGCAAGTCAAGACAGCTCCACGCGCTCATGTGGGCATGAATGAACGAATGAATGGCCGTGTGCTAGAGCTGATCAAGTACGTCGAAGACCCGTCGACTGCGCGGTTTGCACCGGAGTACTATGGCTACGTCCTCAGCGGCGTGCTCGTTGCGTCCTCGGCGCTCCAGACACTCTGTCTGCACCAGGTACAGAAGTCGAACCGACCAGCTGAGCAATTGTGCAAGTTGACTTGCTTGCTCGTGCAACTTGCTCACTTTGTTTGCTTTGCATCGGTTGCAACTCTGCGCTTTAGCACCACCACTTGGTGATCCGTGAAGCAATCCGCGCGCGCTCCGCGCTCACGATGCTCGTGTACCACAAGTCGCTCAAGCTCTCATCGCAGAGCAAGAGCACACTTGGTGCTGGTCGGATCCTCAACATGGCCACAATCGACGCAAACCGCATCCTCGACCTGTTCTACTACGGTGCGTGCGTGCACTTGTATGCGTTGCTGCTGCGATTGACCAACCCGTCCTGTCTCTCACGCATGCATACATGGCTTCGCGTGACGTTCTCGGCATGCATGCTTGGCTACAATTCGACTATCGCTAGTGCACTACGCATGGGCAGCGCCACTGCAACTCGTAGTCGGGCTCTTGCTGCTCGTGCGCTTCTTGGGCGTCGCGTCGCTCGCAGGCGTTGCGATCATGGTCGTGCTCTTGCCGCTCAGCGCGCTCTTCTCTGCGCAGTCGGCAGCAGTCTCGAAGCGCGTGCTCGCGTGCACCGACGCGCGACTCAAGTTCCTCACCGAGCTCTTCCAGAGCATCCGCACCGTGAAGCTGTACGCGTGGGAGCGCGAGCTCTTGACGCAAGTTGAGGGCATTCGCACGTCCGAGCTCAGCTTCCTCAAGCGCATGCTCGTGTGGAACGCGCTGAGCCAAGTCGCGCTCCAAGCTGGACCGATCCTCGTCTCGCTCGGGTCGTTCGCAGTCTTTGCGCTCGTGCAGCACGGCCAAGCGCTCACGCCCGACAAAGCGTTCACTGCGATCACGCTCTTCAGCATCTTCCGCCTCCCGCTCATGATGCTCCCGCGCATCTTCTCGCTCGTCTTCCAGGCAAACGTCTCCATCGCGCGCCTCGAGACGTTCCTTAAGACGCCCGAGCACGATCCGCCGGCTATCGCTGGTGCGGCTGCTGCGAGTCCCAGCAGCAGCACGTCGTTCATTGGGATCCGCAATGCGACGTTCACGTGGTCGAGCCGCGGCGTCCTAGAAGACGCAGACGTGTCTCAGTCAGCTGCCTTGGACACAAAGGGCACTGACGCTCTATCACCCGTCCCCGCGCAGCTCACGAACGTCTCCGTGACGATCCCGAAAGGTCAGCTCACGCTCGTGGTCGGCGCTGTTGGGAGCGGCAAGTCGACGCTCTTGGCTGCGCTCTTGGGCGAGCTCGCACCGGACGTCGGCCAGGTCTTTAGTCCGACCTCGCGCGTCGCGTACGCCGCACAGAGTCCGTACTTGGTCCACGCGAGCGTCGAAGACAACATCCTGTTTGGTGCGTCTCGCGATGCTCAGCGCCTAGCGCGTGTCGTGCGCGCGTGTGAGCTCGAAGCCGACCTCGCAACACTCTCGAACGGACTCGCGAGTGAGATCGGCGAGAGCGGCGTGACGCTCAGCGGCGGCCAGAAGCAGCGCGTGTCGCTCGCGCGCGCCGTGTACGCGAAGCAGCAGGACTTGTACGTCTTGGACGACCCGCTCTCGGCCTTGGACCCGCACGTCGCACGCAAGATCTTTGACCAGTGCTTCAGTGACGCGACGCACGGCGTCCTGGCTGGCCAGACGCGTGTCCTAAGTACGCACGCGCTGCAGTTTGCCAAGTACGCGCAGTGGATCATCGTCATGGACGGCATGCGCGTGGTGCAGATGGGGACGTTCGACGACCTCACAACGCGCCAGCCGCAGGGTAAGTTCGCCCACATGCTCACGACGCTCGAGCGAGCGCGACCAGACGCCATCGACGTCAACGGCGCCGCCAGTGCACTGGCGACCGAGTTCCCGACGCGCGTACGAGCGGCGAGTCTGACAAAGTCCTCTGTGCCTGAAGACGACGCCTCGACGCCAGCGCGCGCACTCATGGACGACGAGACGAAGCTCGAAGGCGCGATTGCATTTGCAGTCTACGCACAGTACATCGCGTCGTGTGGCGTCGTGCTGGCGCTCAGCGCACTCGTGTTGCTCGTCTTCACGCAAGGCGCGACGCTTGCGACCGACCTCTGGCTCACGTACTGGACCGACGCGAGCACGCGCACAAGTGAAGACGAAGACGCCAAACCGCTGGCGTTTTACCTCTCGATCTACGCGTACTTGTCGCTCGCGACGATCGCTCTCGGCTTTGTTGGCGACCTCAGCTCGCGCTTTGCCGGCTTGCGGTGCGTTTGCTTGGATAGAGCGACAAGTACTGCTGCTGCTGTTGGTCGTAAGCAACTGAACTCGACTGACTGGGGCTGTGCATGGCTATACCAATGATGGACGGACTGCCGCCACCAGCGCGTCGAAGGCGATTCACCACAAGCTCCTGCGCCACGTGATCCAAGGCACGATGCGCTTCTTCACGACCACGCCTGTCGGCCGCATCCTCAATCGCTTCTCGAACGACATGAACACCATCGGTGCGTCTGCGTCTATCATGCACTCACTCTCGCCCTAGGTCTGCGAGCGCACTCAGGACTCACTGCTGATTCACACGGCGTTCTACTGCCGCAGACCAAAAGCTCAACAGCTCGATCGTTGCGTTCACGACGATGTTGCTCTCGCTCCTGAGCATGCTCGCAGTCCAGTGCGCGACTGCGCCGATCCTCTTGGCGCTGCTCGTGCCCGTGTGTCTGTGCTACGTGGCGTACCAGCGCTACTACAGCGCGTCGTGCCGCGAGCTCCAGCGCCTCGACAACATCTCCAAGTCGCCCGTGTACGCGCACTTTACGCAGACGCTCAACGGTCTCGTGACAATCCGCGCGTTCGCAATGGTCCGTGCGAGCGAGACGGCGCAAGCGCAGCGCTTGAACGCGAACACGCAGGCGTTCCTCGCACTCAACCTCATCAACCGGTGGCTCGGCGTGCGTCTCGAGTGCCTCGGCGCACTCATTACGTTTGCCGTCGCGCTGTTTGTGAGTGTCCACCACGCGAGTCTTGCGAGCGCCATGGCCGGTCTCCTCTTGAGCTACGCGCAGAGCATGACGTCGCTGCTGAACTGGATCGTGCGGAACCAGATCGACATGGAGAACATGCTCAACAGCGTCGAGCGCGCGGACGAGTACGCGCGGATTCCGACGGAACCACTCGCATTGGAGCAAAAGCCACAGGACGACCACTCACCAGCGTCATCAACGTCGTCGTCTGCGCTCCTTCAGACGCGACCGCACTGGCCCGAGCATGGCCGTATTGGGTTCGTGAACGTTAGTGTGAAGTACGATCCGCAAGCACCATCGGTCCTCCGAGGCGTCTCGTTTGCAATCAACGGTGGCGAGCGCGTCGGGATCTGCGGTCGCACTGGCGCGGGCAAGAGCTCGCTGCTCCTCGCGCTCTTTCGGCTCGTGCCGTGCGCTGACGGCCGCATTGAGATCGACGGCGTGAACATCGCAGCGCTTGATCTCCACGACGTGCGCTCGCGCATGGCGATCATTCCACAGGACCCCGTGCTCTTTGCCGCGACGGTCCGGTTCAACTTGGATCCGACTGGCCACGTCAGTGACGCCGAGCTCTGGCGCGCGATCCGCAAAGCCCACTTGCACGCGTTTGTGAGCAGTCTCCCCGGTCAGCTCGACGCGCTCGTGCTCGAAGGCGGCGACAACTTGAGCGTCGGCGAGCGCCAGCTCCTCTGTCTCGCGCGCGCGATCATCCGCAACTCAAAGATCTTGTGTCTCGATGAAGCGACTGCGTCGATGGACCACACCACCGGTGCGTTGAGCAGTTCGATTTCGTGGTGTTTGAGACTGACATGCTAGCACTGGTGACTGACGCTCGCATCGTGCGCGTTGGTCGCTAGACGCGCTCATCCAAGCGTCGATCCGCGACGAGTTTGCTGCCGCGACGGTGCTCACGATCGCGCATCGCGTCGAGACGATCCTCGACTACGACAAGATCCTCGTGCTCCAGCACGGCCGCGTCGCCGAGTTTGGGACGCCAAGTGAGTTGCGTGCAAAGCGTGACGGCGAGTTTGCGTCGATGCTCCAGAAGCCGTGAGGAGGTGTCTCTCGTGATTGTCAGACGAGAGAGAGAGAGAGAGAGAGACTTCTCGTGCGCGCTCGAGGGTGATACTTCATTTACATCATCTGAACGCTAGTACATCCGTCGATCGTTGATCATCGAACACGTGATGCATAGTGTGGAAAGCCAGGGAATGGCTGGCTGGCTGGCTGGATGCACCTGGGGTCTTCAGGGGTTGTCACTGGCGACGCGTGCTGTTTCGTCCCAGTGGTGACCGCGACTGGCGCGCGCACACACATACACTCACAGGCACAGCAGTGGCGTTCTTCTCTGCGCTTCGACGCTGTTCTTCCTCGCACAAGCCACGCAATCGAGATCTGGGGCTGTCGTCCAGCCTTCGTGTGTGCATGCGTGGCGTTCATGGTCCAGCGGCCGAGGACCAGCACGTGTGCGACGGACGGACAACGAGAGCGTTCTGCACACCGCTCTGTCTGTCTGTCTGTCTCGCATGCGCTGGAGCTGCTGGGAACGCCGAAGCGCACGACCGAGTGCTGTGTGCTGTTTAACAAGCCTGCCAGCTCGACCTTGTTCTCGTTGCATGACGTCACACTGAGGGCAAGTGTTCAGCCGTTTGTGTCGCACTGTCGCGCGACCACCGTCGAAGTCGAGGACGACGAGAGCATTCACGCCTTTCGTGCCAATGATCACATTCGATTCAAGCGCGAGCAGCAGCCACAGTCGCGCTGGAGCGACACTAGCGTGTCAAAGCCGTCCAAAGCAAGCCAAAGCAAGAAAGCCCAAGCCAACGCTCAACACTTCGTCTCGTCTTGCGGCGCCTCGATGCCTGGACATCGGCTTCGCTAGCGATCTGTCAGCTTCAGCTGGATGCACACACCTAGATTTTTTCACTATGCTGGTTAGAAGCCACTGATACCCTGTGACAATGGATAGATCGCATTTCACAGACTGGTGTGACCCACTTCAACTTTGGACGCGAAACGACGCGCATCAGATCCGTAACGACACCATTGCCACCCAGCGCTTCGCTCGCGTACGACGTCATGCCGCGCCGCAAGTCCATGCGCAGCCGCGCTGCTGCATCCGGCGCAATGGACGCTGCGCAGCAACAAACGCAACAGCTCGCAACGCTGTTTTACGTGACGCTGCGGCTGCGCGGGGGTGCGCAGCTCGGGAAAGCTGTCAAAGGGCGGAGCAAAGACGGCAAGAGCAAGAAAGATGGCGGACGCGAAGCCACGGACGAGGAGAAGCGGCTGCAGGACTCGATCCGGCGCATGGAGATGAACGACTACATGAAGAAGCTCACGGTGTCGAAGAAAGCGCTGCTGAAGGAGTTCATGGAGAAAGAGGAGAAGATCTCGCGCATGAACAAGCTCAAGATCCAGAACCACTGGCGCAAGATCATGCGCCTTGTCAAAGTCGAAGCACTGCGCAAAGAAGTCGAGATCCGATCGCAGAACCACGAGCGCGACGTCGACTGCAAGGACGCGATCATCCAGATGCTCGACCGCGACCTCGAAGAAGCCGAGGAGCAGTTCCAAATGGCGCTCCGGAGTCACCTTCTCAACGTCGACGAGCTCATTGATCTCCAGGACGAGCGCTTGCTCGGACTCGAGAAAGAGTTTGAGCTCGACTTGCGGCAGCTCGAGCAAGAGTTTCGCGTCGAGCGCGACCAGATCGTTGCGCAGCACGCGCTCGAGAAGAGCGAGCTCGTGCGCATCATGCACGCGGTGGAGCAGCAAGAGCGCGAGCGCGAAGCCGAGGCACGACAGGAGCACGAACAGCTGCGCGAAGAGATCCGGAACAAGAACCTTGAAGACATCAACGTCCTGCGCATTACGCTTGATAGCAGCATCGAAGAGCTCGAGCAGCACTTCGAGATCGCGCACCTGAGCTACCTCCAGAACACGGACCAGCGCACGCAGGACTTCAAGTACCTCACCGCGAAGGACCAGGACCTGTCGCGCGACATTGAGCTCAAGATCCGCAAGGTCGAGCGCTTGCAAGCGAGCATCGCGCACTGGCGTGCCAAGATCGCGCAGAACGTCAAGGAGTGCAGCGAGCGCAACCGCGCGCTCGACGAAGAGTGCGATCAGTGGCCACTTTCAGAAGCTCAAAGCGCGCATGAACCGTATGCGCGACGACCAGAAGCGCCGCCTCACCGACCTCTCCGCGAGTGCGCGCGACGCAAAGAAGGCACTAGATGAGCAGCTCGCACGCTGCGAACGGATCCTGCAGCTCAGTGAACTCGTGCGCAAGCTCGAGACTGAGCGCGAGCGCGTGTTGCCGTTCTACCACTCGACGCTCGCAGACGAGAAAGAGGCGAACGAGCTCACAGAGAGCGTGCGCCTCGCAGCCCGAGCAGAGCAGAGCAACGTAAGCGACGACGGCGATGACGCCGTGTTGCGTGAGTTCCAGCCGCAAGGTGCGTGCACGGCATCAGGGCTCGTCGTGTCCGAGTGGGAGTACCTCGACTTGTTCTGGAAGCGCGTGAACAAAGTCCAGCTCGATGACTTGGCGATCCAGCGCGAGCGCGCGCGCATCGAGAGCGAGAACCGCGAGCTCCAAGCGATTCTCAAGCAGTACCTCGACGGCGTGTCCGTGAACGACACAGTCATGAACAGCTCGAATCCGCTCCTTGTCGTGAACGGCCGCTTGCGCCTCTTGCCGCAGCACCAACAGAGCGACGACGCGAAGAAGAAGCCGATCATCGACGCCAACCACATGGTCGCGACGAACCGCGTGAGCAAGTAGCAAGGAGTAGTCGTAGACGCAGAGAGAGAGAGTAGTCGGTCGTCAAGAGTGAGTGCGCACTTCGTACTCAGGCTCTCTCATTTTATGTTCGATCTCTGCTTCAAGTGCTAATGGGCAATGTACTGCTCGCAGTCGTCATCGCTGCAGAGTTCATCTGGGGTGGTGCGGCTTGCTGGTCGAGCAGCTCTTGCGCCTCGCGCAACAGACGCTTCGCGGGCGGCACTTTCTTCCGGATCGCACCGTGCCCGTCGACGTACGACGCGCCATTCGCCACGCGCGACTGCGTCTCAGTCACGAGCGCCGAGAGTCCAAAGTGCAGCGCCTCGCACTCGCACGCACTCTCGCAGACCAAGATGAGCTCACAGAGAGATGCGCCAGAGCTGCTGCCACTACTGCGACTTGGTTCGTCGCCTCGACTGGCGCTGCTGCTGTTGTTGTTGTTGTCGCGGTACGTTACGACAACGCCGAACGCAAGTGCAGCGCTCGCTTTGCGCCGTCCAAGCGCCGTCTTGAGCCCCACAGGCGCTTCGATCGTCACGCGCGCGACATCAATGAACGCAAGTGCGTGCGCGCGCGACATCAATGAACGCAAGTGCGTGCGCGCGCTTCGTCGAGCGCCAGAGCAGCTGCGAACCGATCGGATCGAGCTGAAAGAGTCGCCACTGCGGTCGCTTGCGGCGCGAGCGTACTTTTTGGATCGGCACACCTTTTCGGAGGGTCACAAGAAAGTGCGCGAGTTTGACCCGCGGGTCATTCGGCAACAGCCCAATCTCTTCGAGCGACAAGTACTCGTCCATGCTCTCGAACGCGCCGATGTCGAGCTGCGGCACTGCGGACTCGGTAAGCAGGAGCTGGTGCTCGGCCCGCAACACAAACACGCGGAACGCGCGCTGGATCTTCATCGCGGCGACGTGACGCACTTGGTACTCGCGCACGCGCACGTACGTGCGGACGACGGCCATGCACTCGTCAAGCACCTGCTGCTTGGTCGCGAGCGCTATGCGCTGCTGCGTCGCTGGCGTTTGCTGCAGCAAGTGCTGACGTCTGTAATGCGCGACACAGCGACCGAGGAACCCGCGCACGAGCGCTTGGAGTTGAATTGCAGCGGTCGCTGCGTCAGTCACTCGTTTGCTGTAGATCGACGGCTCTGTGCGTGCGAGCACAGGGCCGTGGACGCCGTACACGCGCGCGAGGTACTGCCACGTGAGCGCATTCACGCAGCGGTAGTGACGCGCAGGCGCGAGGTGGGTTTTTGGGGTTTGGGTCGATGGGTCAATCAAGTGGTCGTTCGAGATCTTGCCTGGTGGTGGCGCGGCCTGCTGCTTGTAGCTGCTACTGGTATTTGTGGCTGGGGCGTTGTCGCTGCTGCCAGTACTGCCCTGGACAAAGCGCTTCCAAGCGTCGAGCCAGCCACTGCAGACGATGTAGTAGCCACTATTGCTGCTAGCACTCGCGTGCGTCAAGTAGTTCACAGCTAGCGCCTCTTCTTCGGCGCGCGCGCTCCGATAGTCGACATCCAAGAAGTCCATGACGTCGAGCGAGAAGAGCCCGCGCACTGCGAGCGACGTGATCACGCGCATGAGGTACTGCGTCAGCGCCTGTGCACGCTCTGCGTCAGCGCCAGGCATGCGCATTTTGTATTGCCACGCGCGCGGTGGGAGCTCTGGAACGACCGGGAGCTTGCGCTTGAGCACGCGATGGAGCTCGAGGAACTCGCTGTAGCGCCGCCGCACAACGTGCGTACGCATCCAGTAGTGCACAGAAATGACGTAGTTGGTGTACGGGAGTCCCCACGCGCGCTGCGCTTGCTCCATTGACGCGATTGCGACGTCGAGCAT
>JAASFT010000137.1:0-35939 GCA_023333885.1 Globisporangium parvum
CAAGCTCACGCACACGTCGAGTCGCTGCTGGGGCGTCATCTGGGGACTCATCGCCGTCGCGTCGCTCGCTGCCGCGGTCTACTTCAATCTGCTCGTCGGCGAAGACGAAGGCGAGCAGCTCGACTCGTTCAGCGACGCGTCGACTGAGACAACTGTTGTGCTCTACGCCACAGTCATTCTCGTTGGGCTCAGCGTCGTGCACACTGGACTCACGCGCCGGTGCATGGTACGCAAGCGCGAGAAGTGCACGGACTACTTTAGCGCAGCGTAGGCACGTCGTATGTGCGAGCAGCAGCTCTCGACGCAGGCCATCGGCGCTTCTCGTGCGGCACCAGCCCATGCACGTCCCCACTCCTTGCTCTATCGGTGAAACTAGCGCCGAGACGTCCAACGTAGTAGTGTCCATCGAATGGAGACACCTACAGACCCAAGCGCACGAAGACTCTGTCGACCCACTCGCTCGCGTTGGTTCACTCGCACTCTCTCACGGCCTACGTCTCGTACGTCCGCACGCACGCACGCACGCACGCGCAGGGAGCATCTATGGCAAGATGCCATTCGTCATGCGCTGGAAGTTGTCGTACTGCCGCGTGCTGTAGTTGCTGTTGCTCTTGCGGATCAAGTAGAGCACGTGCGCGACGGTGTCTTGCTTCGACAGCGTGAGCTTGAAGCGCGAGCGGAGCTTGAGCAAGATGTAGTTGACGTCTTTGCCCGCAAAGCACGGGTACGGCGACTGCCGCGACATGATGTCGACGAGGTCGCAGATCTCGTCGCAGTGCTGCTGGCACGCGAGGAATCCGCGCGTGCAGAGCTGGACGTACTCTTGAAAGCCCTCGGACTCGGCGCCGCCCATCGTGTCGACCATCTCGGCTGTGAGCTTGAACGGCGCGGTCTCGATGCTAAAGCTCCCACCCGGTGCGATCCCGAGGAGAAAGCCGTAGTCAATGTGGATGATGTGGCCTTCGTTGTCGAGCATGATGTTGCCGTTGTGCCGGTCCTTGATCTGGAGCAAGTAGCTCACGATCGAGTAGCCGGCCATGGATTGGATGTACTTGCGCCGCGCGTCGAGGAACCGCGGCGAGTCCACGGGTCCGTACGACTTTTCAAAGTGGTGCAGCAGACTCACGTACCCGTCGCGCTTCTTGAGGCCGTCGAGCGAGATCGCATTCGCGAGCGTCTCGATCAGACCGGTCGACGAGCTCGTGGCGATGATCCGGTACGACCGGAGCCAGAGCGGGAGCTTCGCGGCTTTGAAGATCTCAATGAACTTCTGAATGAGCTGGAGCGTGAACACCTCTTGCCGCAAGTCGTCGTTGCTCTTGCCGATCATCGAGACAATGTCCCAGCCAGGAAGGTGGCCATACGGCGACGCTTCGTTCAAGCGCTTGCGCTTTGAGCTCCACGACTCGCCAAACGCGGCTTCCAAGTCTTTCCGACGCGCGTTCTCGCGCTCGATCGCTTCGTCTGTGAGGTTCACAGCGGACAAGTCCAAGCCAATCTGCGCGACGGCTTGGTCGTCCGACGGCGACGCATCGATCGTGTCGCGCAGCGGGTTCAAGAGCGCAACAGTCGTCGCTGGCGTCGCCAAGTTGTTTGACACGTCGATCGGCGTCTCTGGTACGGACGTCACGCTCCGCCCTCGTGGCGACGACGACGACGCGAGGAGCGCTGCTGGTGGCGGACCCGCCGTCGCAGAGCCTACGAGCACTGGCGGACTCGGTGCCAAGTCCTCGTCGTCTTTCGCTTCATCTGCGTGGTGTGCGAATCCATCCGGCGCTTGGTGGCGAATGAGCCGCCCGACTTCGTCATCATCGGCGTACTCGACGTCGCTCGAGCTAATGATCGCACTGCTCCCTTGGTAGCTCTTGCGATGCGGCGACGTCGGTGAGAGCAACTGCTGCTGCTGCTGCTGTTGTTGCTGCTGCGACTCGGTCGGGTCAAAGTTCCCGCGGATGACTTCAAAGATGAGCAGGATCGGCACGCGGGCTTTCGTTGAGAACGCGGTGCCTTCTTTCGTCGGAATGCGCACGATGCGCTCGAACGGGTCCGTGGCTTTCACAAGCGGCACGTACGCCATCGGCGGTAGTCGGATCTTCTCCAAGTACGACGGCAAGCGCTTCTTGCGCTCTTGGATCGACGGCACGAAGCGCAAGACTTCAGCAATGTCGGTGATCTGCTGCACAAAGTCGCACTCGTCGGCAAAGTACTGCGACAGCACAGACTTCTCTGCGTGGCTCATGCGCCGCGTCGTGGGGCCGCGGAAGAGACTCGTCGGCTGGGTCTCGACCATGTCCTCTTCTTCAATCACCGACGCGTCGTTGTCGTCCGAGTCGCCCGTGAGCAGCCCTGGGTTCTTGGGCGTGAGCAAGTGCTGCTGGAAGCGCGAGAAGTCCCGGAAGCGATTGTCGCTCTCGCTTGGCGACGTCGCGCCTCCTCCCCCTCCTCCTGCTGCTGCTGCTGACGGGGACAACGGACCAGCGGAGGAGTACGCTGATGTGCTGCTATGCGCGTCGTGGTGACTCGCACTCGCGTCGTGCGCTTCGTGCCGGTACACTGCAATCTCGTCCGTCATGCGCTCAATGAGCTGGAGCTGCTCCTCTGTTGGCATCGGCAAGCGACTCCGACGCGACCGCTCGGACGGCGCTCGGCTCAACAGCGTCGCGCGCTCCGTGCCGACGACCTCTTGCTCGACTTCGACCAAGAGCCGCACGACGCGCGCGTACTTGTCTTGCATCTCTTTCGGTGCGTTCACGTCGAATGCGTCTTCGAGCGCGCCTTGGAGCTGCCACCGCAGGAGCAGCGCCAAGTGGATCGACCGCGAGCAGATCGAGAAGATGAGCTCGTCGAGCCAAAAGATCTTCTCAAAGTCAAACATCGGCACGCTCAAGTACGCGTGGACGATCTGCGGCCAGTAGAACTCGACTTGGTTGATCCGCGTGTACGAGAAATGCAGGAGCTTCTCGACGATCGGCTTGAACAGCAGCGGGTCGCTGTCCAAGTGCCGATGGAGGAGGATCACGGCGCGGTAGACACTGAACGACCGCGACCGGAACTCGCGATGGAGCGCGAGGATCTTCAGGTCCAGCGGGATCTCCGGCTGCTCTTGCGTATGGTCCAAGTACCGCCGGTCCGCGAGCAGGATCTCTTCGCACTCTTCTGCAGTGATGAGCCCGACTTTGAGCATGTTGATCGCAATGTTCGCAGCCTCCGTGTGCGACGGCCGCTGCGGCATGATGAGCTCAATCGGCGTGTCGGGGTTCAGCGGCTTGGGGTACAAGCAGATGCCGGCTTTGAGGCGCTCGAGGATCGCTTTGAGGTAGTTCACGAACATCTGCGCTTCGTAGCAGTCGTCGCACACGCGCTTGGCGTAGTAGTACGACCGGTGCGGCAGCGAGACTTTGTTCGTCGTGAAGCGCTCGCAGAAGAGCGTCTCGCAGTTGTGGCACTTGTACAGCATCGCACTCGCGGGCGCAGTGCCCGTCGCATCGAGCGCGCGGCAGTGCGGACACTTGCACTTGGCGTCTGCGTCTGCCATTGCGACGGCCACGCCGCCGGGCGACAGCGCCTCGGCCGTGTACGTGTGCGTAAAGACCGCCGGCAAGCGCGGCATGTTCGTCTCGACCGTCATCTGGATCGCGCGCATCCACTTCTCTTTGTCCATCGCCGTGTCTGCGTACGCGTAGAAGACCTTGTTCTGCGCCGTGGCGAAGAGGAAGCCGTGCTGGTAGATGTGCATGTTGCCTTTGCCGTCCCACTCCTGCACGCCGAGCACGTCGACTTCGCCCTTGAGCCGCAGCATGTGGTACGCGTCCTCTTGCGTACTGGACACGCGCACACGGATGCACACAACTCGTCAGATCACAGTGGCAATGGAGCGGCGCGAGCGAGTGGCAATGCCGCGGCGACATGGACACTGCGCACGCACCTGTAGTAGTAAAAGCACGTGCCGACGAGGAAGCAGTAGCGCCGCAGCATCGGTGGCGGCGACGACGGACTCGTCCGCAGCGTCAAGTAGCCCTCGCACGTCGCGCGTGGCGCTTTCATCCTCCACGATGACAGGGACGAGTCTCGGCGCTGGGTCGTCGGCAAGCTGTAGCGCCGCCGTCTGCGTATGGTGTCGACTACAGCACGTGCGCTCGCTCACGTGTGTGCGTGTGCAAGCGATCGCGTTGATGGAGCTGCTCGCTGAGCCGGTCGCGCGGTGCTGCTCTTGCGGTGGAGTGACCACTGGATCCAGTGCGCCACTGCCGCTGCTCTGCTGCGAGTCTCGCGTCTCGCAAACACGCAGACGCTGCACGTGTGACGACTGCGTGCCGCGGACGAGCGGCTACAGGTGGCTGCACGCGCACGTGAGGAGACACGAGAGACGACACGCCCAGACAGGAGCGCGGTCACGTCCAGGATGCCGAGCTTGAGCTTGAGCGTGTTGTCGAGGGGGGAGGAACAAACCAGCGACGCCCCCAGTTCTGGCACACTGGACCGCTCGGAGCGGTACAGTGGACCACTGCAGCACCGTTTCAAGTGTTGGTGTGAAAGGGTGTGTGGGTTTTTCACTGGTGCGGGTTTTTACGTCGTTGCTGGTGGTTGGCAGGCGAGCAGTGTCAGCAAGTGTGCCAAGCGAGCAAGCGAGTGAGCAGGTCAAGAGAGGTCGTCCATCCATCTCGAGCAGCAGCAGCAGCACTACCACGACCACTACCATGGCAAAGGGAAAGCGCGCGCACACGCCGCTCAAGGCGAGTGTGCCAGCCGAGAGCAACAAAAAGGTTGTCGTCGCTGGCAGTGGCAATGGCAAGACCAAACAGCAGCAGGCGCCAAAGCACAAGCAGACTACCGCCGGTGCAGGTGGCAAGAAGAACACTGCCGCTGCGCCAGCAAAGAAAGTGCCAGCAGCAGGACCGAACAGCAAGGGCCGCGGTGTCAGCAAGCAGCAGCAGCAGAAGCAGCAGCAGGCGCCAGCGAGCGAGACCGAGAGCAGCGACGAAGCCAACAGCGAAGCAGGTGACGACGACGACAACGAGGGCGATGAGGAGGAGAGCGACGACGCCGACTACGAAGACGGCGATGACGAGGAGGACGACGACGAGAGCGACGATGAGTTTGAAGAGCAGGGCTCGTCGTCTGAAGACGACGACGACGACGACGGTGAAGACGACGAAGACCAGCTCACGGAGGCAGAACGCAAGACGCGCAAGTTCACAGTCGACCGCGAGAAGCAGATGCAGCAGATGCGCGAAGACGGATCGCTCCAAGTCGCGTCGCAGCTCCACATCGACGACCTCTCGTCCGACGACGAAGAGAACATCAACACGATCGGGAACGTCCCGCTTCGCTGGTACGAGGACTACGACCACATTGGCTACGACGTCGAGGGCAAGAAGATCATCAAGACGAACGCCGGCGGCGACGGCATTGACATGGCGATTGCTGCGAAGGACGACCCCGACTACGAGTGCGTCGCTTGCGTCTTGCTGCTCCTAGTACGCTCGCGGACCCTGCGTCGCTGTGTGCCTGTCGATAGCGACTAACCTGCGTCTGTCTGGGGTTGTATGTGCCGCTGCTAGACGCACGGTGTACGACGCGTACAATGACCGGAAGATCGTTGTGTCGGACCGCGACATGGAGATCATCCGCCGCATCCAAGCCGGTGCGTTCGCGCACCCCGAGTTCGAAGCGCACCCCGAGTACGTGGACTACTACACGTCGGACAAGATGATCCACTCGATGGGGAACGACCAGGAGCCCAAGAGTCGGTTCGTGCCGTCCAAGTGGGAGCGCATGAAGGTCATGAAGATCATCAAGGGCATCAAAGAAGGACGCATTACGCTCGACAAGAAGGACGACGTCAAGCCCGAGGTGTACCAGATGTGGTTTGACGACGACCAAGCGCTCGTGCGCAAGGGCCCTGCGCACGTCCAAGCGCCAAAGATGCCGCTCCCAGGGCACGCCGAGTCGTACAACCCGCCAGACGAGTACTTGTTCTCGAAGGAGGAGCGCCGCGCGTGGGAAGAGGCTGACCCAGAGGACCGCGAGCTGAACTACATGCCGCGCAAGTTCAAGTCGCTCCGCGACGTCTGCGCGTACCACGGCTTTGTGCGCGAGCGCTTCGAGCGCTGCCTCGACCTGTACCTCGCGCCGCGTGTGAACAAGCGCAAGCTCAACATCGACCCAGAGTCGCTCGTGCCAGAGCTCCCAAAGCCGCGCGACTTGCGGCCGTTCCCAAACACGCTCGCACTGCTGTTCCAGGGCCACACTGGCCGCATTCGGTCGCTCACGATGGACCCGTACGGCCAGTACATGGCGTCTGGTGCGGACGACTGCACCGTGCGGATCTGGGAAATCGAGACGGGTCGGTGTCTCCAGACGTACAACGTCGGCGCCGTGGTGCACAAAGTGCTGTGGAACCCGAACCGGGACCACCAGCTCTTGGCCGTGGCCGCTGCGAAGAAGGTCTTCCTCATTGCGACTGGCACAGGCAGCAGCGACCAGACCGAGCTCACGAACGCGCTTGTCGGCGACGCCGACGAGAGCATCGCGGCGAATGTCCAGGACGACGAAGTCGTTGTCGACGAAGCCGACGCGGCGATCGAACCCGAGGCGCTCAAGAAGAAGCTCCCCGTGTCCTGGCGCTTCTACAGCGGCACGAAGGACAAGCACAAGCAGAGCACTGCAGCGGCATCGCGGCCGTGGCTCGAGCGCCGCGTTGGCACGGGCATCCGCATTGTGCTCCACCACACGACGGATGTGAAAGACATTGCGTGGCACTACAAGGGCGACTACTTGTCGACGATGGCGCCTGCTGCTGGCGCCTCGGCGGTGCTCATTCACCAGATCTCGAAGCGCAAGTCGCAGAACCCGTTCAGCAAGAGCGTCGGGCAGGTCCAGTGCGTGCTCTTCCACCCGTCCAAGCCGTTCTTCTTCCACGCCACGCAGCGCCACGTGCGCATCTACAACCTCGTGAAGCAAGCGATGGTCAAGAAGCTCTCGTCCGGTGTCAAGTGGATCTCGAGCATGGACGTGCACCCGAACGGCGACCACCTCATCGTCGGCTCTTACGACCGGTACGTTCCAATGCGCGATTGGGAGTCTGGGTGATGAGACTGCTGGCACTTGACTGACCAATGTTGTGTGTGTGTGCAGTCGCTTGTGCTGGTTCGACCTCGACCTGTCGTCGACGCCGTACAAGACGCTCAAGTACCACGAGAAGGCTGTGCGGTCGGTGGCGTACCACGCCAAGTACCCGCTCATGGCGTCGGCGTCGGACGACGGCACGATCCACATCTTCCACGCCATGGTCTACTCGTACGTCACTGTGTCGATGGCGTCCCTCCGCGTGCGATCGGGCTCTCGCTCGGTATTGACACATCTCGCATGCGTCTCTTCACTCGTTCTCGATGCGCAGGGACTTGATGAAGAACCCGCTGATCGTGCCGCTCAAGATCCTGCGCGGCCACGAGGTCTCGGGCGGTCTCGGCGTCATGTCGGTCGCATTCCACCCCGTGCTGGTACGTCCACCTGCCGCTCTCTCATCGTCGATTGATCCGACAAGTGCTCCTGCTAACACACACACACACGCATACGCTTGCTTCCAACTCCAGCCGTGGATCGCAACGGGCGGCGCAGATGGCTCCATCCGCCTCTTCCAGAACATCCACTAAGCTCCTGCCGCTGCATCTGCATCTGCATCTGCAAGTGCGCCAGCGTCGCAACACCCGATGAAGCAGCACGAGGGCGGTGCAAACGCCGAGCCAAATAGACTCTTTGCATGCGTGTTGCTTGGACGAGTCGAATCGCATCAGGAAAGGCCCGACACCCAGTCGAGCCTCTACACAAGCAAGTCTCGTGCACAAACGCATTGCATTAAGTTATCGCATCTCTCCTGCGCGCTCGCTCTCGCTCTCGCTCGCGGTCCTGCGTGTCAGTCCCAGGCACCACCACCGACGTGGTCTCGCGAGAGCTCGAAGCAACGAGCGCAGGGGTCGTCGTCGTTGGAATAAATTGAGGACGTCTACCTTGCATCACGCGCGTGCCGGCGTCCCGCCACTGCAGACGTCTACCGAGCTGCAAAAACACATCCACACTCACGTGGGAGCTAGTTCTTCTTGCCAATGCCCGGGATCCGGAAGAACGACGACTTCTTCGGCGCCTCAGGCTGCATCGGCGGCGGGTAGTTGCCGTACTGCACGGGGTACTGCGGCTGCTGCGGCGCACCGTACGTGTTCTGCGGCGCGCCGTACGACTGCTGCTGCTGGTGCGCGCCGTACCGCACAGGGTACTGCTGCGGCTGCGACTGCGGCTGCTGCTGGTGCGCGCCGTACTGACGCGGGTAGCCTGCACTCGCATTGCCAAAGCCCGTGTGCATGGCAGCTGGCACTGGGTACTGCTGCTGCTGCTGCTGTGGCTGTTGTGGCTGCTGCTGGAACGCACCGCCGTACGGCATGGACTGCTGCGGGTACGGCGGCGGGTACGTGTGGCTGTTCGCGGATGCGTTGTTCGTGTCCCAAGCCGCGTTCTCCTGGTTCGAGTTGCGGCGCGCGTTCGGGTTGCGCATGTCGTAGAGCGAGCCGCTCGTCGGGTCGCCGTTGCCGTCGAGGAGGCTCGCGCCGTCGATCTTGCCCTTGCGGTCGAGCGCCGTGTCGAACGACAGCATCGTCTTGTCCGACTTTTTCTTGCGGAGGAAGCCGACCATCGTGGCTGGTGCGATGTGTGTGTTGTGAGTGAGTGAGTGTGCGGGTGCGACGGTGCTTGAGGCAGGGGCGACGGATTGCAGACTGCGGCAGTGGCTCGAGTGCGTGTGTGTGAGATTCGCTCGCTCTCTCGCTCTCTCTCTGACGGACGGACAGACGGACACGCGGCCAGACGACAGCAGACACCGAGCGCTTTTTTCGCTGCGAGAGATCGATCGATCGATCGACCGGAGCTCCTGCTGCTGCTGCTGTGGTGAACGGCGTGAAAGTAGCAATGGCAGTGGCAAGCGAGGGTGCACGCGCGGGACTCAAGGGTCCGAAACTCGCTGACTCTCAGCGCCTCTACGCTCAAGTCCCTCTCGTGTCGAGCCTTGCTCTTGATGTGTGTATGTTTCTTCTAGATTCAGGAGAGAAAGCGCAAGTGAACCAGAAAGTCAGTGCACCTCTTGTGCACATACAAACTCCAAGTCTTTGTGTGATCCCATTTCCGGAAATACGTTGGAAACCGCCGCTCATTTGGTATGGATGTCGTCACGACCAGCTTTTGCAGCGGCGCTCGATAGCACAGCAGGAGCAGCAGCAGCGCAAATGCTTCATGCACGCACATTCATGGACGACAGCGACGCGGTTGAATCTCACGCACTACAGCTACAGCAGCTGTGGTGCAAGGGGAGCGAGAGCGAGTACCAGATGCCTGCGATTCCAAGATCGAGTTCTCAGATAGCGCTGCACGTCGCCTCGCCTCGCTCGTGCTTCCAGCAAGTCGGATTCCGCGCCAGGTCATCTCGCGTCTGCCTGTCAACGCCCATCACGACGCGACGACGATCCATTTCTCGGCCACCGGATTCCCGCGACGTAATCTGCGAAATGACATGTTCACCAGGCATCAATCGATCAACTCGAGCAACGAGTACTCGACGTGCTCCTGCATGCGAAGCAGCCACGTGGATACACGTGTGACTGAATGAATGCCTGGACGACGACGACGACGGCAGTCGTTCCCAGTCTGCATGGACAGATGCAGCAGCAACGCACACCTCCTGATCGCCAGAAGACAGCAGCAGCTCCCGTCGCTCGAAAAATTGCCTTCATGCCGATCCAGTTCTGTCGTCATGATGCCAGACCTGCAACATGCTTCACGATCTGGGTCACATGATGCCGCCGCTTCGCGAGCATTGCACTGGCGATCGATCCTGTCGTGTCGTGTCGTGTTGTGCATGCCGTGCATGCGTCAGTCCGTGCTCACACGTCTGACCACTCGATCTGCCCATGCACGACCTTTCCAGGATACTGCGGTGCGTCTGTTGCTGCTCTGCTGGTCGATCTGCTCCATGCACATGCGCATGTGAAGTGCTTGCTCTGCAAAGACGCAGGAGCTACAGACGCCTTGATCGCACGGCCGTGTGCGCTCGAGTGTACGATACGAGGACTTTCACATGCAAACTGACGGAAGCGAACCTCGCGCTAGGTAACCCAGCGACTAGCGCAAGTGACGCAAGGGCGGACCAACCAGCCACCACACACATGAGCTCATACGTTGCGTCTCATTTGCTGCTGGCTCGTGCTTCGAGTAGGACGCGCCACTGCTCTCACTCGGAAGCACGCGCGCACTCACTCCCACGAGATGTTCTTCTCGAGGAACTCGCGCACGAGCTCTTCGACTTGCGCCACGTTCTCCATGTACGTGTCGTACGGCATGTGCCACGGATCGGGGACGTCGCGCGACAAGACGCAGAGCACACCGTTGCGATCTTTGATCGTGGGCACGAGCTCGACGACTTTGTACGTATGGCCAGTCGAGAGACACACGACGAAGTCTGCGTCTGCGCACATTTGCTCGGTCAGCATCTGCGATCGATGGCCTGATAGGTCGATCTGGTACTCGTTCATCACTTGGATCGCATTCACAGACGCAGGCGACCCAGGCTTCTCGAACGCATCGGTGATGCTGGCGAGACGTACACACTCGTCAGGCACACGCAGTCTACACAAACACGTAAACATACATGCACACACGCATGGAAGCTCACGTACGCGGCAGACTGGATCTTGATGCCCTTTGCCTCCTGCTCGTCGCGCGAGAGGTTGAGTCGGCGCTTGAACCACTCGACTGCGAAGAGCTCTGCGACCGGCGACCGGCACGTGTTGCTCGTGCACACAAACACAATGTTCATCGCAGCGGCGGTTGTAGCGATTGTTGCTGCTGCGTTCTTGTCGTCGTCCCAGCGTACACACTGCACTCTCGAGCTCGCCGCTGCTGCTGCTGCTGCTGGACCTCGGACGCACGCGCACGCACAGCCTCACGCAGGTGCTGCTTGCTCGCGTTGCACCGTCAATCAGGTTGCGCAAATTCTGCACTATCAACGTATGGATCCTGTATTCTGTCACTATCAAAGTCATTTCGTACTTATGTGAGCACTCATCCTTATTTTCTTCCCTATCGCATGCTGCCTGCAAGTGATGGCATGACACTCAAGCTGCTCCAGCGTGTCGTGGGTGGCGTCACGACATGTGTGTGATGGTGAGCAGAGAAGCATTGGCGAGCACTAGCAAACGAACGACAGTTCACATCGTGCGATTTCGAGTCCTCGTGCGGCTGCTCATACAGCTTCGCTTCCAAGTCGACGACACTGGCTCGCTCACTCTCGATCGCTCTCGACGACAGTGCGTTGGAGCGTACTCGTCGGGCACGCACTTGGCACTTGCTCAGTTTGTCGCCCGGAAGCTCTCGACGACCGAGGCATACGGGAACGGACCGAGGAAGTGGCTCGTGTTCTGCGTCTTCGTCGACGCTTCGAGGAGACTGTAGTCCAAGTCGCGGAACGCGCGCTTGTTCGCGGCGAACGACTGCGGGTGCCACTCGACCTCAAAGCTGTTGACGAAGAAGCCCTGGAACTGCATGATCCACTTGCGCAGCGCCTCGTACGGAATGAAGTAGAACCCGCACCGGTCCGTGTCGTTCTCCTTCGTCTCGCTCGCGATTGGACTGTCAAGGGTACAGGTCAATATCACACAGTGCGCACGTGAGTTCGTTTGCCTTCCCACAGCGACAGCTCACCCACCGCAAAGACACGTACGCAAGTGTGCGGGCGAGCGCGAGCTCGAGCATTGGCTTCAGGCACACTTCGCGAGCAATGTGCTGCGCCGCCGAGTACTCCCAGAGACACATCACTGTCATGCGGTCGCCCCAGTCCGTCGTGTTGCGCACAAAGTAGACAAAGTCGCCGTCCGTGCGGCACTGCGCAGGGTCCTTGCACTGGAGGTGCAGCGGCTGGACGTTCGTCTCGGCAAAGATCTTGGTCTCCTCCGACAGACACTCGCTGATGCGCTCGTTGAACGCAGCGGATGTGCCGTTGCTGCTGTTGCCAGCAGCCTCGCGCTGCATCACCTTCTTCTTCCCATTCACGCCTTCGTTGCCGCACTGGTACCAGTTGAAAGGGCTGGACGACGATCGAGACACGTTCACACCGTGAGTGAGTGCGAACCGTACCCCACGTCACACAACGAGCTTGCACACGTACTTCCAGCTGTTTGGGCACACGGTGCGCTCCTCCCAGTCCGAGACTTCCTGCATCCAGTACGCGAGCGAGTGGCTGCCTTGCGACGGTCCGTCGGCCCACGAGTTCTTCACAATGAGCCCGCCCGTGAAGCCCTCGCGCGTGAGGAACGCGTCGTTGTACCCCACGAGGAGCTGCAGGCACGCACACGCACATCGAGAAGCATACACAAGTGGACTCGTGAGCACGCTACTCGACAGGCACCACCCCGAGTAGCAGCAACACACAGCTCAAGTGGCTGGCGAACTGTACCATGGCATGGCCGCCTTCGATCGACATCCCGCGGTGGCTGAAGAACTCGCCCTCCATGTTGCGGTTGCTCCCGCCCTTGAGCGGCACGCAGCACGTCGTCATCGCCATGTCAGGCGGGCACAGCGTGCACGTCTCAGGCTGGCAGTGCGGGTCGCTCGCGAACGCGCCAATGCACGGGTAGTAGTGCGTCACCATCGCCACTGGCGTCGACAGCGGCATCGCTTGGTTCTTGCGCACGAGGTGCTCGCGCACCGACATGTCGTCGTACTTGGTGTCCATGCTCTTCTCACAGAAACAGCGCAATGGTTTGTCAGAGTGAAGCCATTGTCCATAGTGTGTCAGACTGGCTCACGCACCTTGAGCACAAACTTGAGCGGGTTCGTCGCACGTGCAGGCTCCAAGCCAGGGCAGAGCGTGTCGTTGCCGTCGTTCAAGTAGTACTCACAGACAGACTGTGGGAAGATGGACTCTTGGAGCCCTTCACGCAAGTAGTAGAGCTGCGGGACTTCGCCGCCTTCGGTCGAGTTCTCCCAGACTGCGTCGCCAGCAACTCGGCACGCTTTCTGCTGCGGCGAGTCCGCTGGACCAGTGCAGAGCTTCAGGACTTCAGCACCGTACGCCTAGACTCATAAGCCCATGCATGCACATGCGGTTGTGAGTGTCGCAAGAGATCGCTGGCAGCAGCTAGGACTAGCAACTCAAAGTGCGTAAGGGACTCGCACCTGCTCGGAGAACGCGACGTACTCGTCGTCTGCGAGCCAGCCGTTGCGCACACCCGTCTCGCGGTACGACTGCTCGAGGAAGCCAATGGTTGCAAAGTCCCAGCACGTCCCGCGGTGCGCTTGGTTCTGCCGTGGTGTGACGTAGTTGACAGCAAACTTGGACGGCAGGAACGCCATTGGCAGGCGCTCGAGCGCGTCGTCTTCGTTGTCTTCGTCGTCGTCGTCGTTGTGCTTGCGGTGGCGACGGCTGCGGCGACTCGCACGGAGCGTCGCAGCGTGGATGTCGACGCTCGTGGTCGCAGTCTGCGTCGCGACTTGCGACTCGAGCCGCGTGATCGTGCTGTGCATCGACACGCAGAGCGAGAGCAGTGCGAGGAGCGCGACGCCATTGAGTGCGTAGAAGAACGTCCGTTTCTTTGAGAGGCGCAGCGGACTCGCGTTGTTGGCGGTGGTGCTACCGTGCGAGCGCATGGCAGTCGGGAGCTCCTCCGAGCCGTACTGGAGCAGCGGACTGCGGTCGCGCGACGTCGCGACGTTCGGTCTCGCTGCCATGGCGTGCAGATCTACTGCTGCTACTGCTGCTGCTGGCGGAGACTTGAGCGGCTTGTGGCGAGATCGAGAGTGAGCGAGCGATCTTGAGCGCCAGCGGCAGCACCATGAGCATCTCATCATCAGCTGACAACTTTCATCCCAACCATCTTGAGCTCATCCACACGACATGTGGCTCTAGCCATTTTGCGCCACCATTCATGTGATCAGGGACGAAACGAGTGCCTTCAAGTCGCTGACGGCACCAGAAGCGGTTCGTACTCGCTCTCCTGTGCAGCACTCTCGGCTCGCTCCTCAAGCACGAGAGCAACTCAGAGGCTCCTTGCTGCTCAGGCGCGCTCAGGTTCAAGCAGCTCTTGTGGAATCGTGTGGGAGAGAGGTGCGAACACAACACGTTCCAACCAGCCTAGCTAGCAAGCGCAGGTCTTCAGCAACTTGCCGTGGGGATACCGCGTCGACGACGGCACTGTGTGTGACTTGGTCAAGTGCTGCTGTGTTTGGGGAGATCGAGTGCGTTCGCGCGCTGCTGAACCAGCACAACATGAGCGTTCGTGCACACGAAGAACCGCGGCGGTTCGACTGCACTTCATCGAGCTGCCTTCGTAGGCCACGTCGACATCATCGAAGAGCTACTGCCACGGAGCTCACGTCGGCGAACCGGACACTGACGGCTCGCCACTCCGTCAAGCAGTCATCAATGGCCACGTCGATGCCGTCCGAGTCCTGCTAGATGCTGGCGCGACTGTCACGTCAGACGACTTCGCGCAGGCAGAAAGCAACAACAACTCGAGGCTGATGAGCCTCCTTGAGCCTCGCGTACTCACCTCATGAGCTCGTAGACCTCCTTCTCGTAACGACACCTCAGATCAATGAACCGTTCTTGCATTCCTTCAAGCAGGTCATCGTCACTCGTGTGGATGCTGCCGCATCGACGTAGCTCATTGTCGTGCCAGTTGGCGTCTGGCGTCTTGGGTCTGCTCAGTCGTGCGAGCGAGGGCGTGCATACTAGCGTCAAGAGTGCGACCAGCAGCTCTTCTCGACTGTCAACAAGATTGTCGAGTACGCCAAGGAGTACGAGGTCTCGACGGGAGCTGAGCTACCCGAACACAACCAAGTCGCAGCTCCAGTACCTGTTGTCCACGTCGGACGTTGCTGTGTACGACTTGCCGATGGCAGTGACAACAACAGCGCCGCGGTCTACCAGCGCCGGCGAGCTTGGATCAAGGGAGTCTGGCGAGGTCGTCACGATGATCAAGAAGATCCTCGACCAGATCACGAACAAGGGCGAGCACATCCTCGACACGGACACGCTCCACAGCTTCGCGATGGATGTCAGTGCCGCCAACTCGACGGTCGGTCGGTGCGCTCAAGCTGACTGACATCAGCGAGCTCAAGAAGCTCAGAGTCATCGACTCGAGAGAGGCGTGCAGCACGAAGCTCAAGAGCATCGTCAGCCGCGTCATCATTGCCGGGTAGCGGCATTCGCTCGAGGACATTGCTGTCGCGGCGCCTCCGATGTCTACACGTTGCTGTACTTAGTTGCTTTCACAAGTAGCAGACCCCGATCAGGGACTACGGCTCATATCACTCGAGGATGGCGATCGCGACCACCTCGTCCGCGCTGGTGATGGTGGCGATGCAAGTGATGGCCGCTCGGTCTTGAGCTATGGCTGCTGCTGTTGTGGGTAGGACCCGGACGGTCACCGCTGTACGTCGTCGAGCGCGGAGGCGTCGTGCTTCGACTTCCATTGCTGTTGCTGCTATGTGCAGCTTCAGAAGCCGCAGCGCTCGCCCCTGGACCATGCAGATGGGTATGTGCTCGCCGCTGCGACGACGGCGACGTCCGCGTATGGCTGCGTCCTCGATCTGGATGCGGATGTGGACGACCGCTGTGCGGTCCTCGGTACGGATCGTTCGAGACAAACTGCTCCCACGAGGTCTTGAGCACACGCAGTAGCGCCGTGCACTGCTCGCGCGCTTTCTCGACCGACTGTCAAGGTACATAGAGAGAGAGCTACGTGAGTCCCAAGCGCACTCGCAGACAACATCCCCACATCCCCAGATTGCCTGCTACCAATGGTCAGTGCCAATGCGTACCTGCTCGGTCGGACCAGTGATCCACAGCACCGCGTCCTTCTTCGACATGTCCGAGGGCCACGGACCGTGGTACCGCACTTGGCAGTTCGCGATCGCTTCAATGCGCTTGAGGTTCACGCCGCGCTCACCCAAGAGCTTGCCGGGGAAGCTAAACCGGCGCGACGCGAGCGCATCGGCGTCGACAATGTCGAGGACGTTCACACAGTCCGAGAACTTCTTCGCTGCGAGCTCGCCATCCGCACTGAGCGCTTCGCTCGCCACGCTGCCTTCGCCGAAACCCGACTTCTTCATCTGCCGCCCTTGCTCCTCCATGCGCGCACCGTCGTCTTCGTGACCTTGGAGTCGCATGCACTTGCCGATTTGCTCTGTAGACGCCATCGACGACAACGATCAGTCGAGCACGACACGATCGAGTCAGCAACAGTGTTAGCCTTGCCAGTCGAGCGACACGCCGCAAGTGTGACGTCTCACTCACAGATAGATAGACAGCTAGACAGACAGACGCACCGAGACAGTAGCCGACTTCTTTCGAGCCAGGGTAGAGCTTCTGGCGGATCTCGTACGCTTTCTCGTACGCAGCGATCGCTTCGTCGTACCGCTTCTGGTCGCGATAGACGCGCGCCAAGTTGATGAAGATGCGCGCCGCGCGCGGACTGATGTCGTTGAAGTACCGGTCCGTGATCTTGAGCGCCTCTTTGATGTGCTCCTCTGCACCGCGCCAGTCGTTCTGTCAGTGGCAAGAGCCACAGTCACAGTCACAACAGTGTGAGTACGATCGCTCGCAAGTAGCATGGCATACTTGTCGCCATAAGAAGCACGAGTGCATGTGCTGTACCATGATGCGCTTGAAGTTCCCAATGTTGTTGAGCGTCGCCGCGGTCTCAAAGCTCGCGTTCCCGAGCGTGCTCCGCCGAATCGACAGCGCGCGCTCGTACAGCTGCATGATCTCGGCTCTTCGCGTCTCCAAGTGCGGCGAGCTGTCATGCGCGAGGCACGCGCGAGACAAGCACATGCGTGTGAGTACGTAGACATACCGCAAGCAAGGGAGTAGCGAGGGCCGCAGCAGCAAAGAGCGCGAACGTACTTGATCTTGCGCGCGTCAAGTTGGTTCGACAGGAACAGCGCGACGTTGTTGAGCGACTGCGCGACCTGTGGGTGGTTCTTCCCAAGCCGCTCTTCACGGATCTGGAGCGAGCGGCGGTACATGCCCTCAATGTCTGGCTGCTGCGTTGTCCCAGTCGCGTCAATGTCGCCGCCGACAGTGTCGCTACTTGTGCTCGAGCCGCGGTCGCTCCCCGTCGAGCGACAGCGTGCGTACGCCCGAGGCAGCGGTGCGCCATTCCCACTACTTGTAACACTCTGCGCATCGTCGAGTCCGTCGTCAGATCCGTCGACGCTCTGCGTGCTGCTCGCATCGACTGCTGAAGCTGCTGAAGCTGTCGAATCCTTCTTCTTCTTCTTTGCGCTGCTGCTGCCAGCAGTGTACGTGCCGCAGTTCTTGTAAAAGTTGGCGAGGTTGTTCAAGCTCGTCGCGTACTCCGGGTGGCTCTCGCCCAGGACTCGCGCGCGCATGAGGAGACTCCCTTTCAAGAGCTTCTCAGCGTGCTGGAGCATCCAGACGTTGTACGTCAAGTAGCTCCGGTGCGTGCTCAAGCAGATCCCGAGCTGGTTGAGCACCTCTGCGAGCTGCGGGTGCTCGGACCACCCGAGCACGTCGCGCTGGAGCCGCAGCGACTCCAAGTAGTAGAACTCGCCGGCGATCCAGTCCGTGACGTCGCAGCTCGCGTAGCCCAAGTCAGTGAGCAGCAGCGCTTCGAGTGCGACGAGCTCGCGGATCCCAATGCACACGCAGGCGTTCGTGACAGGCTCGCTCGGCTGCTCGTGCTCAAACGACGGGAGCGTATCGAGCACCGCGAGCTCGCGGTCGTACTTGGCTTCGTCGACGTCCCAGAGCAAACTGCTTGCGTCGTTCTCGGCGTGGCCGCACGTGCAGTTGAGCGACCGCGTCTCGCGCGAGAGCTGGAGACACGACGACATGACGTGGATGCGCCGGCGCGGGTCCACGCGCGCGCGGAAGATGAAGCGACTGCGCACGACCAAGTTGCTATACAGCAGCGCGTCGACGATCGACGAGTCTTTGACGGTCTTGCCTGCGCTACTGTTGCCGCCACTGCCACTGCTGCTGCCGCGCTGGAGCCGCTCGCGTCGAGGCGGCAGGGCAGATATGCCAACGTGGTCACTCACGCTGCTGTCAACGAGCTGCTCGCGCGACTGCCGCTTCGCTTCGCGCACTTGCTCAATGCTCTGGACCGTGAGCTCGTGCGCGAGGCGCATCGCAGACTCGATGTTCGGCCGCTCCTTGTCAAAGAGATCGAGGCGGCCGTCGAAGCGGTACGCGTGCGACGCCTTTGCGACGACCATGCAGTAGTAGCGCACGAACCGGCGCTTCCACGTGAGCTGGAGCTCTTTGCCAAGTGGAAACGACGCTGGCGATGCGATTGGCGCCGCCGCACTAGTCGGCGCTGTCACCGACACAAACGACGTTGGCACTGGTCGCTTCGTCTCGTCGTCACCAGTGAGCGCAGTGCTGTCGTCGTCGCCCATGCGACTCGCTTCGTCTTCGGCAAAGAGCTGCACGAGGTTGTGCATGCGGTACCGACTCGCGCGCGTGTCGTACTCCACGAGCGACCACTGATGGAGGTTCACGAGCGCGACCTTGGCGCTTGGGACTGCATACGAGTCGTTCCCATGCATGCGTTAGTGTGGTACATTTGGGTATACATCATGGTATACATGAGATATACATGTGATATACACGGCATCCTCCGCTCTAGTCAAGAAGAGCACAGACGTACCTTGGACCGATCGCGCCTTCACTTCCTCCGTGCTCTCCAAGTCAAGCAAGTCGTAGCTGTCGTGCGTCATCGCGCCGTCGTTCTCAAAGCCGTACTCGTCAATGTTCGAGAGCTGCGAGCCGAGGCTCTTGATCGACGACACGTCGTCGTCGTGCGCGCGGCTGCGACTGCTCGCGTACGCAAAGCCGGGGAAGTACGACGACGACCCGGTCGCAGTCGTGCCATTCGACGACGACGACGATGACGACGACAGGAGCGACGCAAACGACGGCGGCGTGTTTCCTCGGATGCCAGAGAACGGACTTGAGAGCACTGCCTCAGCTGCTTCGACCTCAAAGCTTCCGCGGAAGAACCCGAGCGCCATGAACGCGAGCCGCAGCGGCTCGTCCAAGTGGCAGAACGACGACCGGATGCACCGGTCGACGCACTCTTTGTGCCCGACTTGGTTGAGCTCGCGGATCGTCTCGAACCGTCGCTCGTCCCGCTTTGAGACGGCAAGGCAGACAGTGTCAGCTCTCCCAGGCTCCTCTCCTTTCTGATCCAATAGCCACACGCACGCACCTCCAAGTACTCGATCATCTGCTCTGGCGTGACAGTCGTCCGAGCATTCGCGAGTGCGCGACCAACGACGCGGATTGCAAGCGGGAGGCAGCCGCAGATCTTCGCCAAGCGCTCAGCGAGTTTGCTCGAGCAGTTCGGCGCCACGAGACAGAGCAGCTCGGTCTAGTCAAGTACGTTCAGACAGACACCGTAGTGTGAGTGCGGCGCCGCCTCATTGCAACAGCCCACAGAACAGTCAGACGGTGACGATCGACGTACTGCAGTGCGGAGCGGGAGCTCCGAGATCGAGAGCGAGTACGCTGTGACGTTTGGGATGTGCGGGATGCGCCGCGACGCCAAGAGCAGGCGGATGTTCGGCGCAGTCGAGATGAGGCGACCGAGCAAGTCCTGCGACTTGTGCTCGTCTTCGTCCAGGAGCTCTTCGACTTTGTCGAGCACGAGGAGACAGCGCTTCGAGCCGAGCTCCGCAAAGACCTCTTCATCTGTATCAGCGGCGGGCATGCCGATGCTCTGTGCGATCGCGTACCGCACCGTCGAGAGCTTCTGGCCTTCCAAGTCGACGTAGAACACGCCGTCGGGGAACATGCGGCGGCTGTGGACAAAGTGCGCGACGGAGATCACGAGCGAGCTCTTGCCGATGCCTGGCGCACCGAGACACGCAGTGACCGAGTTCTCTGCCAGCGACTTGACCATCAAGTACGTCTCCGAGTTGCGGCCAATGAACTGGCGCAGCGAGTCATACACGACGGCAGTGTTAGCATCCAGAGCAAGGCTGTTGTACGAGCTGGCACGCTCGTAGTGGCTCTTGTACCTGGCCGTGCATCGACGGAATGGACGACTTGTACTTGGGCGTGTGGTCCTGCAGCTCGCCGTTCGGGACGTCGCCAAAGAGCACAACGTCGTGCGCATCGACGCGACCGTCGCCGCCCAAGAGGAGGAACTTGCTCGACTCGTCATGCGGGAACGTCAGCGCGTGGCCTTTGCAGCAGCACTGCTTCGGGTTGTGGTGCGAGTGGCGCGAGCCAGCGAGCATCCATGGACAGTTGGGCTCGTGGATGTGTCTAGCAGCAACAGAAGCAGTCACGACACAACAGGTCGGTCAGCAACGCTCGCGATGCAACATGGAGAGAGAGAGAGAGAGAGACGTACGCGCAGCAGCACGCCGCGCGCTTCTGCGTCGGGAGCGCTCGGACAGCAGACTTGGCGATCTCGAACGCCGTGATGACACTGTGGCCGGAGAAGAGCGAGAGGTAGAAGTGCTTGGCGAACATCGTTGCCGACGCATCGACGACAAGCGAGTCAGAGTGGACCTGCAAGCGTAAGAGAGCGCAAGAGAGCGAGGGATGCGCAGCAGTCAGTCAGTCCGTTGTTCTAGCGTCACCGTGTCAGCAGCAGCAACAGCAGCCGCCAAAGGACGTACCGCGACGACGTGCGGGATACCAGCGTTGAGGAACACGGACGCGACCTTCTCGCTATGACACGAGTTCACAAACACGAGCTGCACGTGCTGGTTGATGCTCGGTAGCGGCGCATTGCCACTCGTGCTCTGTCCAGCGGTGCTGCTACTGTTGCTGCTGCTTGGCGTTCGTCGCGCTGCGCCAGAGAACGTGAGCTGCCGCAGCAGATCCGGCGTGATCATGTGCGTGCAGCCTGCGCCGTCTTCAAAGCACAGCGCGGGGTTCTGACCGAGTCCGTGGCCCGAGAAGTGCAGCACGCGGCACGTCCACGCAGTCATGAGGCTCCGGAGGATGTCGGCCGTGGCGATGTCAAAGCGCACGTGGATCGCCTTGTGCTGCACGTCTGTGAGCAGCGAGTTTGTGATCGCGCGGCGCTCAGCTTCGAGGTCGAGCTTCTCCATTGGGAAGATCCGGCCTTTGCTGTCTTTGATCACGAGCGGTGCCGCGTGGAGCACGACGAGGTGGAGCGAGTTGTGGTCGTACACGGTCGGGACTGGTGGTGGCGGCGGCACGAGCGCATCGGCGCTGCTAGCAGGGTCCGCAGCCGACTGCTGTGGATGTGGAGCGAGTGACACTGCAGTTGGCGCTGCTGCTAGTGCTGATGTAGAGTCGTCTTGGGCAGTGGCTGTCGTTGTAGCTGTCGCTGCTGCTGGCTGAGGATGGAGCAGCGCTTGGATCTCACGAAGGATCCGTGCGCGATGGCCGAACGCAGTGATGCTGAACTCGTCGCGCAGGACGTCGTGGTCGAGCTCGGGCAGGATGTCTGTTGAGGTAGTGCACGCATGCGATCATAGACGCCCGCAGCACATGATGAGTGAGGTACGCGGTCCAGTTGGTGTCGTCACGATCGTTGCGACCGAGCAGATGGAGACGCACCGCCAGAGATCTCATTGTCGAGAAACACCTGCAGTCGCAGTAGCAGCATGCACAGACGCGCCACGCAGACAAGAGCGAGCGACAAGAGACATTCACACAATGTTAGTATTCGCACCGAGCAGCATGCTGCCGCTGCTACTGGTACTGGCGGTGCGGGAGCAGATCCGCGTCTGCGAGGTCGCAGCCTTCATGGCTCGACAGCGCGAGAGCGAGAGCGCATGGGCTGCACCTGTTTGTACTTGGCGAGGCCAAAGCCTTCTAGCCACTGCGCAACGTCTTCGCGCGTCCAGCGCTGCCACGGCGCGGGCTCGCCGGCCGCGGCGCTCGAGTGCATGCCGCTCGTGGTCAGTCACGTGGTGAGCGTGTGAAGCGCGAGCGAGCGAGTGATGTGGGCGAGAGTGGGGGCATTTTCGGCAAATGGGTAAGCGCAGCGTGGTCCACACCAGATTGCAAGCGAACGTATACTTTGCGCGCGCAGAGTGCAATGTCCGATGGCTACACTGTCAAAACGGACAAACAGGGCGATCATCGTCACGCCTGCGCTACTGCACTACTGCGCGTATGTGCCGTGTGTGCGAGCGTCAAGCGATGTCGCTCCTGCAGCAGTGCTACGGGAAGGCGACGCAGCTCAAGTGCGCGCATCGCCTGTCTCGACGCGAGCAGGTATCACATGCAGCTACCTGCACCTGACACATGGGTGCGGGATGCGATGTGATGTGATGTGGTGGTCGAGTGCGCACGGACCTGAACCTGATGGGTTCTGACCAGTCACGAACTTGCGCTTGTAGCCTGTACGTGTGCACACGCAGAGGGCGAAGCCTACACCAAGACTTGTACGCGCGAGCGAGGTGCATGGCGGTATTGCTTCGGTTTTGAGCTGACTCAGCGATGCGTGTGGTTGGTATCGTGTGCGCGAGCGAGCGCGTTTGCCTATTCGCGTTGCGAGAGCTGCAGTACACACGTTGTGCGCGCAGGTATGCGCCGTCGTCTCTGTCGTCGTGCTCGTCGCGAACGAAAGTGCGAGCCTGGTGCTGACGTGCAGTGTTGGCTGTGACACCGTTCAACAACGACGCGAGTCGGTGCTTACATTGCTCAAGATGTTTGCGTAGCATTGATTTTGCAACGAGGTGTGATTGGAGGCCCTTATGTTTGTCACTACCACGATTCAAGTTCTGACAACAGTCAAAATGATTCGAGCTTCAACATGCTTTATACGAGTCAAACGCGCATCTGCTACTTGCGATTCACTCGATCGTGAGCAACGAGGCGCGTTCGATCTTCGAAGCGGTCGACAGAAACGCGAGCACTGTCAAAGCAGGACGAGCGCCTTGCGCACTGCTGCGCCTTCTTCCTGCTCCTCGTCTCGACGCGACTGTGTGGCGTCTACGCCATCATGGGCAACGAGCACTCGACTGCCGCACACGGCGGTCGCTGCGACGGCGTGCCGTTCGTCGCGTGGCGCACGCCAAGCGGCTCAGCTGCAGCGTCGCCGCGCGTGACCAGCGGTCGCGTGAGCATCTCGAGCGCAGCGCCGTCGCCTGCGTCCGCTGCGTCGCCGCGACCGTCACTGTTGCTCTTGTCGCCATCGAGCAGCTCGTTCTCGAGCAGCGCGTGCAGTAGCTACCACTTTGCCGAGCCCTCGAGCTTTCGGTACAACAAAGTGCCGCGCGTCGTGACAGCGCAAGCTGTGTTCACGAAGCCTGCGAAAGCCGACTCGGTGCTTGCGAACCGCAGCGAGCTGCTTGGGAACATCGCGATCGTCGAGCGCGGCGGCCGCATGCACTTTCCTGACATTGTGCGTCGCGTGCTCGCTGCTGGCGCCGTCGGCATCGTGTTCCTCGAGCGCGTGGACAACAACAAGACCGCGACGCAGTCGCTCTTTGACGGCTTCCACTCGTCGGGGCGACAGTCTGTCGCCGTGCCGATCGTGCTGCTGTCCAAGTTCCACGCCGATCAGCTCCTCGCGGACCAGCCATCGCGCATGTCGATCGAGATCCTCTCGAGCGACCAAGCGATCAAGCACGTCGTGCCAGACGACGTGTACTTTGCGGTCGCAACAGCCGCGCGAGCTGGCGAAGTCGAGTTGCTCAAGCACTTGCTCTACTCGGACACGACTGGCTCGGTCATGGAGGTGCGTGCGCTTGTAGTCCAGTGTCGTGACGGCTCTCTCTCTCTCACACACACACGCTTGTGGCTGTGACTGTGGCGGCGTTGGACGTGCGTCCGGAGCAGAAGATCCCAAAGGCCGTAGCGCTCTGTGACGCCGCGGAGCACGGACACGTCGACTGTCTCGAGATCCTCCACGGCTTTGGCGTCTCGCTCGACGAGCAAAAGGTGCGTCTGGCTGGCTGTCGATGAGGCTCTCTGTCTGCCGATCGCTCACACTCACACTCACGCCCTCGTCCGTCTGCCTCTGTCTCTGTGTCACTAGCCAAATGGCACAACCGCGCTGATGATGGCGTGCTCTGTCGGGAACGTCGAAGCGGCGCGTGCGCTGCTCATGTTTGGCGCAACACTCGACCTGGAAGACGTACGTCTCTCGCTCTCTCTCGCTGTGTACTGGCGGCTCTGTGCGTCACGCTGCGAGCTACTTGCGACTGACGCCCGACGTTTGATGGACACACCTCGTGTGTATCAGGTCCACGGCATGACGGCGCTCATGATCGCAGCGCGCGATGGCAAAGTCGCGTGCCTCAAGCTCCTCATTCGCAAAGGCGCGCGCATCAACCTCTCGCGCAACCGCGTACGTCTGCGCACACGACGAGCTCCACGTCTCTCGTCGTCTACCAGAGATACTGACGCACGCTGTGCCTCTGCCTTTGAATCACAGAACCGCGGAACGACAGCGCTACACATTGCTGCGCGCGGCGGCATGGACGAGTGCGTCTCGATTCTTCTCGACGCTGGCGCAGCGCTCGACATCCAAAGCGTGCGTCTCATAGCTCTGTGAGCGACGTGTCCAGGACCTGCTGCTGCTGTGGATGAGCGACGTCAGCTCACCAACCCTGTTGTCTACGCTGCTTGTTGTTGCTCGTGTGCTGGTCATGTGCATCGCTGCGTCGGCGCAGCCCAACTCGACGACTGCGCTGATGGAAGCAGCGCGCGCTGGCAACGTCGGCTGCGTGAAGCTCCTCGTCGACGCTGGCGCGAGTCTCACGTTCAAAGACGTGCGTGGATCGCTCTGTCTGTCCTCGATATCGTGTTGACTCTGGGAAGTCTGACCGCGTCCTCTGTGGCTACGTGGTCGAATGGCTAGCGAGAAGGCAACACGGCTGAGAGCCTCGCGCGCGCGTCTGGCTTCACAGACATTGAGGACTTCTTGCGCGAGCAGGCAGAGAGCGTACGTGTTGCTGCTACTGCTGCTTTGGACGCTCTCCTCTTCGTCCGTGTGTGAGAGAGAGTGACTGACCACCACTGCCCGCTCGCCCATGCATCTGCTGCTCGTAGGCGTCAGTGAAAGACCACCGTCGACAGATCGAAGAGACGGTCGCGAAGCCGACTGCGACGCTCCAAGACCTCTTGACGCTCGCAAACGCGAATGACATCTCGGTCGACGTCCTCAAGCGCGAGATTATTCGCGACGCCAAGTCAAGCGCCTGGCTCGAGCAGCCGCGCATCATCTACGAAGTCTTTCGGCTCTTGACGCAGCCCGTGTCGCCAACCGTTGACCCAGCGCTCGACGACCCGTCGTACGGCAAGTACAAGGTCCAGCACTTTTGCTGCGAGATCTCGCTCTGGTACACGCGCAGGATCTTCCAGAAGCACTACCACCCCGGCGGCGTCGGCTGGTCCATCGCGTCGCTCGCTGACGAGCAACTGGACCTGGAGAAAGCGAGCGGGTACTTCAAAGTCCTGTTCAACTTTGTCTGCAGCTCCGGGCAACTCGACGACGTCCTCCTCGTGCTCTTTTGCAAAGTCCTGAACCGGTTCATCTTGACCGAGCAAGTCGGCGGCCTCCTCTGGCAGTTCCTCGCACAGGACGGGAAGTTCGTCGTGCCGTGGCTCGTGTGCCACATTGGCTTGGACTCGATCCGCGACACGGTCGTGTGGCTCGTGTACTCGGACTTGAGCGACACGGGGCAGCAGCACGTGCGGCAGAGCGGCTTGCTCGAGTGCCTGTTTGCACGGTTGTACTCGTGGCAGCGGACGCTGAGCTGGGGCGTCGGGACGTCGTACCAGCGCGACTCGATCGAGAACATCTGCTCGCTCATCAACTACATCATCTACCCGCCGTCGGTCTACGTCATGAGCAACGTCGCGACGTTTGTCGAAAACACGGACCACTCCTTGCCGCTCATTACGGACCAGTACTACCCGACGCAGCACAACGAGCTGCTCAAGTCGCTCCTGCTCTTCCTCCTGCACTCGTCGGACTTTTCGTTCGGGACGATGATCGACCTCGGGTTCTCCGAGATCTACCGCCAGACGACGCAGGACTGCCGCTCGCTCGTGATCCACGAAGGCGGCGCGCTGTCGATCGTCATGATGATCATGAGCACGCTCGGGTACCACAAGCGCAAGCGCGACCTCACGGGCATTGACAACTTGCTCAAAGACGTCCACGTCGCGCTCTTGGCCGCGCTGACACCGCGCGTTGAGAAGTTTGTTCGGCTCTGCCGCGCGATCGTCATGGCAGACGTGACGGCGCTCCGTGGCTTGACGCACGCGCACGACAAGAGCAAGATCACGAGCGTGAAGGCGAAAGGCTCGGCGCTCCTCTCGATCATCACGTTCCTCAAGCGGTGCGTGTTCCTCCAGAGCGGCAAGCTCGACGACCTCCTCGCGCAGTTTGGGCTCATGCCGAGCTTCCTCGCGTGCTACGGCTCGCATCCGAACAACAGCTTGCTCCACCACGAGCTCACGGACGTGATCCGGTTCGTGCTCATGGACCCCGACCAGAAGCGCTTGCCGTCCTGCCCGCTCCTCAACGGTCTCTTCATTGAGCGCGCGAGCATCCTCGACTTTGTCATCCGCGCCTACGACGCCCACGTGCAGTACAAAGGACACATGACGACGATCGCAAACAGCATCTTCACGCTCACCAAGTACGTCTCCTCGATCTCTAGCGTGTGTATGCGTCGTGAAGCCAGTAGCTGCCGGACTGGCTGGTAGACTGGACCCACAGTCCTAGTCCTAGCGACTGACTGACTGACTGACTGACATGATCGTCTTTTGACTGTCTCTAGTACGCCGAACCTCAAGAGCAGCGCCGTGGGGATCACGTGCCAAGAGGTCGTGCGGCAGTACACAAACCAGCACGAGAAGTGGCGCAAGTTCGAGTCGACGCTCGCGGACCAGAACGTCCTCGAGATGCGACCGCTCGGACAGCGCAATGCACCGCTCTGTGACGGCTGTCTCAAGCTCAAGGAGCACGCAGTTGAGTACGTCACGAGTACGTTCGCGAGCACGGACGTGCGCGTGACGGGGTACCTCGAGACGATCTTCTCCGGTGGCGCGCATCACTACTGCAAGGTGAACTATACGGACGACTTCATCACGGGCTTCCTCTACAAGAAAGACAAGATCCACGACCACATCCCGATCCCCGAGCCCACGCGCGTGAGCTCGTTCATCCAGTTCCCAGTGCCCATGCCGTTCCACGCGCTCACGTTCACAGTCACGTACGTCGGGCTCTGTCTCAAGTGCGACAAGCTCTGGTACTGCGATACGCTCCAGAGCGCGAACTGGACGACCCGCATGAAGTGGGTCATCCCAACGTCGGCGCGCAAGTGGTACAGCTTTGGTGTGACGGAAGGGCCGGGGAGCGGCGCGCACGGCATCCAGTTCTCAACGAAAGGCTACAAGAACTTCATCGTGCTCTGCGATACGTGGGGCCGCCAAGAGCAGTGGATGCGCGCGATCGACGAAGCGATCCTCGGACTCGCGTCGCAAGCCGCCCGGCGCATCGACCCTGCGAACGCCATGGCGATTGAGATTGACAACGAAGTCGACACGGACGAGTTCGACTTGTCGTACATGCGTGCAGCTGCAGCTGCTGCCGCGGCGAGTGGCAGTGACAGCAGCAGCGACAGCGGTGTGAACCAGCACGGCGTGAAGAGCGAAGGGCAGCACCACCGGAGCGGTCGCACGACGAAGAAGAAGAGCAGCACGGACCGAGACGACGACGACAGCAGCGGCCTTCGTCGCCGGAGCAACACGATCTCGACGTCGTTCAGTGAGATTGAGCGGCTGCACCAGGAGTTTGCGCACGAGCAAGACGCGCGCACGTCGAAGCGCGGCGAGAGTCCGACGCGCGTGCGGTCGACAACAGGTGACGAGACGATTGCGAGTCCGACTGGCAAAGCGGTCGCAAGTTGCAGCAGCCCATCGCATGCGAGTCCGAGCAGCAAAGCCGGTCCGCTTGCGCGCAGCCCTGTCGGTGCGTCGCCACCGCGCCACACGAACGGCAAGAACAGTGCGCAGCGCAGCTTGGACCTGAAGAAGTTCCAGCCCGACACGCGCAAGTTCAGCGAGATCCTCAACAACCTCAAGATCGCGTCGCCGCCGCGCGTGCAGGTCGACAGCAGCAGCACCAGCGCCTTGCCGCGCGGTCGCCAAGCGATTCCCCCAACGCCGCCTGCGAGCTCTGCGCCAAAGCTCCCGAGCTTGCTCGTGAGCAAAGATTCGTCGCCTGCGCTCATCACAGCAGCCGTCGCAGCAGATGCGCCGTCGTCAGCAGATGCGCGCGACAGTGGCCGCAAGCCAAGCAGCGTCTTCAGTGGCTCGCCGTTCCCTGGCACGAGTGGCAATGGCAGTGCGAACGGCAGCTCGCTCGAGTCGCTCGGGATGCGGCACGTCGTGTCGACGCCCAACCTCTCGCAGCTGTCCTAGGTCCCCAGCGCTCTTGCGCCGACACACATACCCACACCCACACCCACACACACACGACGATCGAATGCAATCGCACGATGATGTCCGTCTCACAGAGAGGAAATGTACCAACGTGTTTGTCTTTGTTAGCGCGCGCGCGCGAGGCGGTGATCGCTGCTGCTGCTCGCTCGAGGCGGTCGTTGGATGGAGAGGATAGAGAGAGGGGGAGGAGGAGGGGAATGGTCACCCACATACTGCCGCGCGACGCTTGAGGCGGTCGTCGCGGGCGTACACACGCACGCACACGTACGAGCTGCTTGTCTGTCGGTCACGACGTGGCCACTGCTCAGTCGTCGCGCTTCTTCTTCTTCGTCACGCGCTTGACTTTCACGACTTGCGTCGGCGCAACGTCGTGCGCAAAGAGCTTCGAGACCTCCAAGCCGGACGTGAACGCGTTGTTGAACATCACGCGCTGCTGGAACGACGAGATGAACGGCAGGAACATCGCGACGAACATGATCGGACCAAAGACGATCCAGCCCACGGCGCGGTCGTACGCACGCGCGAGTGCGCGGACGACAATGTGGTGGTACTGCAGGCGCAGGATCGTCATCTGCATGAACCAGTAGACCGCGACGAGCAAGAGCACGATGAACTCAAACAGGTTCACGATCGTGAGGATCGTGAGACTGAGCATCGCAATGAGCATGCAGAAGCACGCGAGCACAAACTTCATCTTCCGGAGCTTGCGCTGCTTCATCGACATCTTCTTCGTCACGCGACTCGCGATGTAGCCGCAGCAGAACATGAGCAGGAACAGCCCGATGATCGCACCCGACAGGACGTACGTCTTGATGTTGTCCTCCGACTTGATCACGAGGCCGCGGCCTTCAAAGTACGCCTTGTACGCGAGCTGCAAGTACATGCCGATCGCAATCGCGAGGAACCGCGACTTGCGCACGATCGTGACGAACCGCGCGCCAGTCGTCGAGTGCTCCAGGTACTCGAGCTCGTTCGACCACCAGCCAAACCAACTCTCGGCCGAGTCGTTCGTCGTGCGGAGCCAATTCTGCCAGTCGTTGTAGTCCTCGATGATCTTGTCCCAGTCCAAGCCGCTCGGGTTGAAGAAGAACGGCGCCCACATCCACGTCGCTGCGATGATCCAGAGCGAGAACGACATGATGCCGTAGTTCTGGTTCGTCGGGAGCACGCACTGCTGGTACTGGTTCGCGTAACACCGCTTCTTCCACTCAATGTCCGTCGGCTGGACGTTGTTGTAGAAGTCCGCGTCTATTCGCCACGAGCAGTTGCACCACGAGAACGTGCCGTACCAGGCAAAGACCAGGAGCAGGAACAGCAGCTCGACGCCGCGGTAGAAGTGGCTGAACGCGTAGAACCGGAAGAGCTCGGCAAACTTCTCGTGCTTGATCGTGAAGCCACGACCCGTTGCGCGGTACTTGGCGCCGCCGTGGATGAGCGTGCGGTCAAAGTAGTTCATGCGCGTGCCCATCTGGAACGTGAAGAAGATCGGACCGAGCGTCAAGCAGTTCCACAGGAGGTACGTGATACCGTGGCGGAAGCCCTGCTCGACACCGACGACGGCAATCACGGGGACCACGAGCAAGAAGCCGAACTGGAACGCCCACGACGTGTTGAGCGTCCCGCCAATGCCGAGACCGCCGTGGCTCAAGAAGTAGCTGTCCATGCCGCTGAGCGCCATGTACACCTTGCCGTAGATGAAGAAGTAGACGCCGACGACCGTCATCGTCTGCGTGAAGTACCAGCCCAAGTTGCCGTAGAACCACGAGTGGAGACGGAAAAAGTCGAGACGCGACGCCATGCGCATCGCATCGCGCGAGATCACGCACTCGCCGGCGCCAGACGACAGCTTCGCCTCGAACAGCGCGAGCTGCTGCATGCCGACATCACGCCCCTTGCCCACTTGGATGAACTCTTCGTGCGACACGCGACCGCCGCGGAGCGTCGAGTTGAAGCCTGCAAAGATATCTTCCGACAAGTTCACGCCCTTCGACGCCTTCGCAGTGCCACCAGTGCTCATCGCGAAGAGCTTGTCAAAGATGTCCGGGTGACCGTAGTGCTGGCGCACGTGGAAGATCGCAAGCATGCGCTGACCGAGCGACACGAACGACAGCTCCTGGATCGACATGAAGCTCGCGAGGTTCGACACGCCGCCAGTGAACACGTGCTCGCGGAAACCGATGATTGTGAGCGGGCGCTTCTCGTCGTGACGGTCCATCGTCGAGAGCAAGTTCGGCATCTTGAGACACTCTTCGAGGTACCCGTCTTGGTTCATGTCGATACACTGGAGCAGCTCGCCGCGCGAGAACACGATCGCGTGGTTCTGGTTCTCTGGCTTGCCTTCGCCGATGATCGGATCGCCTGGGAGCTCAATGCGGTAGACTTCGACAATCTTGTCTTCGAGCGCACGAATGAGCACAGAGAAGTACTTGGGCGGTCCGTCCTTCATCTTCTTCGGGCCGTCGACGTACGCGACGCGCAAGTTCGGGTGCTTCTTGAGCAGAAAGTCAATGTCCTGCGCTTGCTGGCGCTGCTCGTCCTTCTGCTTGCCGTAGATCTGGCACGTGCACACGTAGTTGAACTTGAGCGCGACCATCTCCGTGAGCTTCATGCACTTGTTGCACGTGCAGTTCGCTTGGTGCATCGGCTCGTTCTCGCCAATCTCGAGCCAGTGGAGGAACCGCACGGCGTCTTCGTTGTACATCATGCCGCGCACCGTGCGCGCGAGCGTCTGGCCGCGGTAGCTCGCCCAGAGCTGCACCTCCTCTGGGTTCTTCTTCAGCGCCTCAGCCATGTCCTTCGCTTGGATGCGCTCGAGGAGGTTCTCCCACTCGAACGGGTAGATCGTCTGCAAGTAGTACAGCAGCTTGATGCAGTCGTCGTTCTGCGTCGTCAAGTCCTTGATCGAGTACAGCACGATTTCGTTGTAGTACGGCGTCGAGACCGTGAGCGACCGGATCTTGCGGATCGGCTTCGCCTCCGGCATGTCCATGAAGAGCGAGTTCGCAAAGAACCGGAGACGACGGCGTCCTTCGTCCGAGCGCGGCTCGGCGTCAAAGTTGTCGACGGTCAAGAGCTGGTACGCGCGCGAGACAATGTCGAGCGCTGCTTCGTCGTTCACGATCTTCTGGAGCTGGAGACTCGCGTAGTGCTGCGTGTCGGCTGGGAAGAAGAACGAGTTCGGCTTCAGCGGCGTGTCGTTCAAGAGCTGCACGAGGTTCTCTTGCTTCGAGAGCACCTTCTTGAGGCAGTTGATCACGGCTTCGACCGAGTCAATGACCTTGTACAGCGCGCGCTGGAACTTGATGCTCGACTCGGTCGTCTTCTTCGGCACCTCCAAGATCGACTTCATGAGCTCAGCACATGCGGCGCGGCACTGGTACAAGTTGCTCAGGTTCAAGCCCTTGAGGATCTGCTGGTGCGACGCCGCTTCTTCAATGAAGCCGTAGCACTCGTCCAGCTCGCGGTGCTCTTCGCCCAAGAGAATGCGCAGCACCTGCGACGAGAACTTGTACGACCCGAGGATCGACTCGATGCGCAAGTCGTCCTTGAGCAGCCGCTCGCGCATCGTCGTCTCGATCTTCTGGAGCACCTTGTCCTTCTTCTTCTTGTCCGTCTTGAGCTTCTCGTACAGCGCCGCACACTCCATGACAATGTCAATCGACTCGTCGAGCTTCCCTGCTGTCAAGAACGCAGGCGGGTACAGCTTCCGTCCGACCGTGTCTTTCGAATCGATCAAGTAGCTCAAGACGTTCAGCTCGCGGTCGCTGATCACGTCGGCTTCCCGCAGGCTCGAGAGACAGCGGTTCCACGCCATCGCGAACGGAATCGTGCGCTCAAACTCGGCGCCAGACACGCCCGTGATCGACCCGAGGTTCGACGCCCGGCCGCTCGACTGCGACGACACGTCTTCGTCGGCGCCGTTCGGCGTCTTGAGCTCGTTGTACACGTCATCGTCTTCGCGCTGCTCGAGCAAGCTGCTGTACTTTTGCGTCTTGACTGTCAACGGCTTGGCGCCTTGCGACATCGAAATGCGCTCGAAGCGACGCACAGGCATCGCCATGTCGTCTTTCTCGGCCGTCGTCTTCTTCTTCTTGTTCTTCTTCTTCGCCTTCACGTGCTCCTCCAAGATGTTTGGCACGATCTTCTTGTTGAACACGCCGGGGATCGACTTGAACGTCAAGCGGAGGATCCGGAACGACCGGAGCTCGCCGATGCGGAGGTTGAAGCCGGCGAACGAGCCGTAGATGACCGAGAGGATCGAGTAGAAGATCTGCGCGTCGTAGAGGAAGACCATCCACGCCGGGATCCACAGGAAGAGCAAGTACGCGATGTTGTGGAACGAGAACTGGATCAGAAAGTGCGAGTACTGCAAGTAGTCCTTCTCGCTCGTGTTCCAGATGAACAGCGACGTCTCGACGAGGCTCTTCACGACGAACTGGTAGTCAAAGATGAGCTTGATCACGTACAGCCCGAGCCAAAAGCACGTGTAGCGGCACCACGTGCGCATTGGCACAGGGAGGGACCGGCCGACAAAGCCCATGCCAAAGCCCGAGAAGAACCGGTTCTGGAGCTCGCACACAAAGATGAGCGCGAGCATGGCGAAGCCGCCGCCCATCGCGAACACGCCCTTGTCTTTCCGCCCAAAGTCGATCAAGCCCATCAAGAGGTCGACCACGCGCGTCGGACGCTCGAGCAAGCTGTTCACGTCCACGCTGCACTTGTCGCAGTTCAAGTACCCGCCGTCGCTGCCGTCCAAGATCTTCACCGCGTTCGCTTTCCAGTTCGGCACGCACGTCGCCTGGTTGTACTTGATCTTCGTGATCACCGCGTCGTTGTCGGACGAGATGCTGTCGGCTTCGCCCTTCTGCTTAAAGCACGTGTTCAAGAGATCGTGGTAGCAGCGGCACCGACCGACTTGCTTCTCCAAGCAGTTCGTGAACGGCACGACTTGCAAGAGCGTCTTGAAGTCGATCGGGAGCTTCGAGAACGTAGAGCCGTCGTCGTACGGATCAATACCGAGACACGTCGCGAGCTTTGGGAGCAAGCACTTGTCGCCTTCTGGCATGTCGTCCATCGTGAGCGGATCCTCGCTTCCCAGGAGCCCGGTCTCTTGGTTCACCGCCTTCGCGTACTCCTTGCCGAGGATCGTGAAGACAGTCGTCGCATCGAGCGGCTGGATGTCCGTACCGTACATGATCGGCGAGTCAGGGCAGAAAAGCACCATGTTGAGCGAAAAGCCGAGCACTGCGAGGAACAGCGCGCAGTTGAAGAAGAAGATGCGGCGGAACGACCAGATCGCGCGGAGCCAGCTGCGGCTCTCGTTGTACGTCTTCTTCACGATCTTCGGACGCCCTTTCTTGTCCGCAGTCGCAAACGCCTCGCCGATCGTGTACGGGTCGTACTTGAGGCACTTCTTCGTCCAAAAGAACTCGTTAAAGTCGTCGTAGTTGCGGATCTCGTTGTGCGGTGCACGCGCACCCTTTGCCGTCTTCTTGTCGTTGTCGCGCTTGAGCTCCGAGTACATCGGACGGATCACGGTGGCGAGGAAGTCGCCAGGCTCGCGCGCGCCGCCATTGCTCACTTGTGGCAGCATCGTGTGCAGCAGGAAGCACAGACACTCGGGCATCTGCCGAAAGTTCCCTGCTTCGCCCCAGATGAGGAAGAACAGGACAATGTCGACGAGCGGGTCGGCGTTGAACTTGGGCTTTTGCGAGACGTACTTGCACCACTTCTTGTAGTTCGTAAAGAGCCGCGAGTGGAAGCGCTGGATGCCGCGGTTCGCGAGCTCCATCTCTTGCTGCGGGTCGCGCTGGCGCAAGTAGTCTTCGATCGCGTCGGCTGGGTTCGCAGCCTTTGCCTTCTTCTTCTTCTTCTTGTCGTCGTCGTTCCCGCCCTGCTCTTTGAAGTTCGTGAGCAAGAGCATCAAGTGCTCCTTCTGGTTCGCGACGTTGCTCTCTTGGAACCCAAACGTGCGCTTGAGCGACTCAAAGATATCGCCGAGCTGCGACGAGCTGCAATAAAAGAACACAAGAGAAGAAAAAGAACCGATGGGGGTCACATCAGCACGTTGCGACTCGCGTCACCTCACAACTGCGCAGTGAAGCACATCACCACAGGGACGGACGTACTTGGAGAACAAGTGCACGATCGGCGTGTAGATCTCTGGGAGGCGGTCCATCTCAAGGATGTTGTGCTTGAGGATCGCGCGCTTGCCACCAGCGCCGCCGCCATTCTGGTTCTTCCCGCGTTGGCTCTTGATCATCTTGACGTACCGCAGCATCTTGTTGTTGAGCCGATCCGCAGCGTCTTTCTCCTCGACGCTCGCGTACCGGATCGCGAGCGCTTGCTCCATGATGTCGACTGCGCGCGAGAGACGCGCTTCGGCTTCCGCGAGGTTCGGCGGCTGCGCGTTCTGCATCTCCATGCCGGCTTTCACGAGGTTCATGGCTTCGTCGCACATCTGCCGCTGCATCTCGAGCGCTTCGGTCATGAAGCCGCCCATGCTGCCGTCGCGATCCTGCGACATCTGACGCCTCGACATCGTTCACGCGGCGTGAACGGACGAGAGCGGCGCTGCGCTTGAGTTGCTGCTGCTGCTTGCTGCTTTACGCGCGGTACGCGAATGGGCGGGCGCTTGCTCGCTCACTCCTCGTTCGCACTCACAACACACGCTGCGTGTAGTGCTTGCTGCTTTTTCACACACTTGTGTGCGCACCCGCAGTCACACGCGCGCACACACACACACGCAGTGATGCAATCGGGTGGTCGGTCGCCTTGAGAACGCTTGCTGCCTGCTGCTGCTCCGACGACGTCGAGCTGCTTGCTACTTGTTGCTTGCTGCGAGCGCGACGAGCAGGCGGGAGTTTCGCGATTGAGGGCAGTGAACGCAGCGAAGTCAGCGAAGCGAGCAGCAACAGACGCGGACGCGCGCGTGGGAAAGCTCGGATGCGACACTAAGCTGATTGTATTGGAATGACAGCCTTGATTCCCACGATGCGTTTGAGACGCCGCACTGGATGTTTTTGCACGCCGCGTTCGGGACGCTTCGGGACACATATGGCTCGTTTCTGCGAACGATCTCAAAAACCACTCATTGTTGGGTTCGCGTAAATATTTCGATTGACCACCACACCACACCACAGCATGATAATCGGAACATTCGGAATAAGCCACAAAATTTGAAAAGGTAGCACCAAATATTGATTGTTCAAGTTCGGGACTTGAGCAAAATACTAAGAACACCTTTCAATTTTGCTCTTGTTTGTAATTTCATAATAGATTCAAGGTATTCGTCGTATTTTGGAAAATGGTGAGGCTAAATACAAATATCGTCTCCGATCGCGTAGCAGACGATGAGGAAGATCGAGAGGTACTGCTGGTCGTTGCAGCACGTGAGCGTCATGTCACCAAAGAGCGCCATCGCGCATGCACTTGTGCTTGTTGGCGTTGATGTCGAAGTGATGATGAGGAGCTGCTC
>JAASFT010000138.1:0-35909 GCA_023333885.1 Globisporangium parvum
TGCGAGCGTGAGCACGCTCTCGAGGTCCTGCGGCGTCGTGAAGAACAGCACGGCGCAGTTCACTGCCACGGCCGCAAAGCTCATGAACTCAAGGATGCTCATGAACGTCGACACCTCGGTCTCGCTCTCAAACGGCGGTCGTTGCTTCACTTGCGTACAACAGATCACGTCCAAGCGTGTATTCACAACGTTGCTCACGAGCGCGAGGAGCGGCGCTGCGGGTAGCACCGACACGAACATCGTGACGTAGCCAAACTGGAGTACGATCTCCATCTGCTTGCCCATGAGCAAGTCAGGCGGAAGCATCATCTCTTGCACGAGCACAAGTGCAGGGACATTGCAATGCGAGGCTGGAGCAGCAGCAGCAGTAGTCGTCGTCGCAGCTGTGGTGCCACCGTCAGGCAACTCGGCGTTGTACCACTCGCGCGTGAGCGCTCGCCATGACGACGACTTGCCAGCGAGTGTCTGGAGCTGAAAGCCGCGCTGGCGCCACCGATGCTGCACGAGCAAGAGCGGCCAGATGTTGCGGATGAACATGTACCAGATCTGTCGCACGCCCATGACAGTCACGAGCTGCTTGCGCAGCGCCGCAGCGTCGTGGTCGACGAACGCGACCCAGAAGAGCGAGATGAACGCGTTGAGGAACTTGAACCAAAAGAGCTTCGCCGCGAGCATCGACTCGTACTGCCACACTGTGCGGTGGTTCTCCCAACGCGTGAGTGCAAGCGCCACTTCGGTGTACATCGTGTCGAGCACGAGCATCGAGACGGCGTTCAAGAACGGGATGACGTACGGCAGCACTGATGCAGGGAGCCACGCTGGTGCGTGCCGCGCGAGCTCAATCGATACTGTCGGGACCTTGACACTGATGAAAAGCGCTACGACGAGCGACGCCATGGTCACGAGCACAGGGATGCCGCAGTAGATGCGCAGGAGCTGGAGTGACTTGGGAACTTGACGGCGACGATCGAGCGCTCGATCGTCTCGACTTGGAAGTCGCCGTAGAACTCCGGCGCGCGCTCGTGGCGATTGCGCGTGAAGTTGCCGAAGCAGCGCTGGATCTCGCTCTTCTTGCGCTTCCAGCGCTCGACCACGAGCGTCGCCCAGATCGACACGACGACAGCAAAGAGCGGCGCGGGGAACGAGATGTCGGCAGCTGTCACGAGGAGCTGACAGAGCGCGCCAGGCACGGCGAGCAAGAGGAGCCAGACCGAGTAGAACAGCACAAACGCATAGTAGAACGCGTGCTTCTCGCCAAAGTACGTGAGCAAGGGCCAGAGCATCTCGTACTGGTGTGCGCGGTCTTCAAACAGGAGCTGCTCGAGGCTATTTCCTGTGAACGGCTGGAACACGCTCGCGCCACGCACACTTGGATCGTCCGTGGCGGCGGTGGTGTATACCCAGTGCCGCATGATGTTCTTGCAGCCCGAGGCATCGTGAAGCGGGAAGATCGCGGTGAGGTTCCGCTTGCGCACGTGCTTGGCGACGCTCAAGTTCTTCTGGATGATGTCCATGACCACTTGCTGGCGCTGGAGCGACCGAAAGGGCTCGAACAGCTCCGGGGTCCTGGCATTGTACTTGGATCGGAGCGTCGAGCCGCGGTGCTTGATCTTGAGCTGCAGCGCTTCGGCGTGGCGCACGAGCACGTCGTCAGTCGCACCCACGACAATGTAGTCAGCCTGCTCAAGCGTGCGCGAGAGGAGCAGTTTGTACCACGGCGCGGGCTCCACGCGCTCGCCTGCGTGATCGGACTCTCTTCGCGGATCGTCTCGACGACCGTCTCTTTGAACTGTTTTCGCCGCACGCCGTCAAAGAGCATGACGTACTCGGCGCACACCATCTTGTGGTGCTGCGTGGGGATCCCGAGCGCACGTCGTGACGCGTCGTGGATCACGTGGTGGATGTACGAGCCCTCGACGTTGCACGTCGCGCGCTCCCACGCCAAGCTCGCAGGTGTGAGGAAGTGCGCAAAGATCGCGACGACGCGGTGCTGCAGATAGAGCACGGCAAGAAAGAGTGGCGTCTCGTTGCGGTAGTTGCGCCAGCCGTGGTCTGCGAGTGCGAGCACGTCGAGTTTGCTCTCGTGTGGCGTATCAGTGCTGCTTGGAGGCACGGATGCAGATGGTAGAGCGCTCATAGGGTCGCTTGTCTTGGCGGGTGTCGCCGACTTGTCGTGAGACGGATCGTCCGGACTGGCGATGCTCGGAGCGACTGCGTTCTTCCACATGCGGCACTTGGCTGTCTTCGCCTTTGCCTTTGCCGTAGTCGTGGCAACACCAACGGCTCGGTTGTGCTGCTGGTCGTACACCATCTTGCTCAGCAGCAGCGCGACAATCTCGTGCTGCCCGTGGCTCGCGACTGCGTGCAAGACCGACTGTCGCTTGTGCTCTTCGCATGAGCAGGTGTAGAGCGGCTCGAGGTGCTGCTGACGCTCTGCGACGGCTTCAGTGGCACGAGCGTGAAGCGCAGGCGAGTGTGTGAACTGGGACGACCCAGCGTCCATACGTAGCGCCAGCAGTGCGCGCACTTCCGTCAAGAGCCCAAAACACCCGGCCCAGTAGAGTAGATGCTGGCCGTACCGGAGCACATCGGCAGTCGTGAACCGTTTCTTCTTCGCGTGCTTGTCGCGCAGCAGCAGTACTGGCAGTCGCTCGTTCATCTCGCATACGTAGCGCGTGAGCGAGCTCGCGTTCTCGAGGAACTCGCGCGTGAACACCTTGAGTGTCTCGACGTGGCTCAAACGGAGGCGCCAGCGCGCATACTCGCTTGTTGCGCGCTGTGCGAGATCGCGCGCTCGGAAGTAAACTGCACGGTTGCAACAGACACGAGGTCGTCGCCGCCGTCTTTTGTCGCCACTGTCACGGCAAAGAGCTCTGGTCCAGCGATGGTGGTGCGCGCTCGTGCCTGCTCGTGCGTTTCGAGCAGCGGCGCAAGGAGCTCGACGGTCTCTTGCTTTGATCGACTTGTAAAGTACACGAGACAGGGCTCGCCGAGCAGCAAGCGCACAACGCCGACTTGTCCGCCCATACACGCTGCATGCAGTGGCGTGCGGCCAGCCATTCCACGCGCCTGCAGCATTGCTCGTGGCGATAGCACGAGTCCGACTGACGACGCGACTGCGGCAACGAGCGCGCTCGGCTTGTTCGCACCACGCCATTCATCGCCGAGCACGAGGAGCTCCACGACGCGCTCTTCGTTGCCGTTCTCACAGGCTTCGAACAGGTCCATGCCGCTCTGAAGCGTCGTGAAGCGTGCAATAGAAACCAGTCATAGAGATGAAACCTAGGGAACGACACACCACGAACTCGTAGTGGTGCGCTTTTAAAAACCACCGCTCCGCTGGCTACTGGCACAGCTACAAGCAACTGGTGCTGCTCACCGACACCAAGCGATCATACGCTACGTACGTGCACAGCGAGCACTTGGTGCTTCGCGCGCTCTTGCTCGCCGAGCGCCGTGACTCCTTCGAGCTCGCTCTGCAGTGGTGCGACCGAGGTTTTGCGCGTTGGTGGCGGCCAGCGTTCGGCTTGTGTCGGCGATGTACAATAACTACGCACAGATGGGTTCACAGTCGGAGCCATTTGTCACGCCATCGACTACCATGAGCTGCTCGTGCTCGTGCGGGGACGTTTGGTAAGGCGCGAAGTATTGCTGCTGCGCTGCTCAGGTGGCTCGAGTACGCTCAGTCGCGGCGCATACTGCGTGCGCACAATGTCGACTGCGCCAAGTTGGTCGTCTTCGGTCCTCCAATCGTTGCTCTCGCGACCCGCGAGCTCGTGGAAGCGACGACAAAGCAGATCCTGTGTGATTGATGTCGGTGACGCGCCTATCGCTTCGTGATCAGGCGCCTCGCTGCGTGTGTCCACTATGCTCGATTGTACTTCACACGGCAGTGCCGCCGCAGCAGCGCTCTGACGCGCAGACTGGAGGCGCACAGTTACGATCAAACTCACGCGGCGGTGCGCAAGCGCAGACGCGCTGCGAGCAGGAGATGTGGCTGCGTCAAAGAGCTGGGTGAACGCGGCGTCGTGCACAAGCGCCGAGTGGACACTCTGCACCGTGTACTTGCCGGTGAGCGCGCTGGAGAACGGATAGCGACAACTCGGACACGCACTGCGCTGCTGTAGCCACGAGCGGATGCACTGGAGATGGCAGACGTGTCCGCACGGCAGCTGCGTCAAACGCTCGTTGCGCTCGACTGTTACCATACAGAGCGTACAGGCGCTTGTGCTGAGTGAGAGCTGACTGGGAAGCACGCACCACTCGTTTTCGAGGCGTGCAAGCACCGAGCGACTCGCCGGCGACATCTCCTTGATCCGTGGCGCTGCGAAGCGCAAGACAAAGCGCACCCACGCTGGCGTTCGTACGAGCGCGAGTACGTCATGCACCGACTCACACGTGTGCGGCACGCTGTAGTGCAGCTCCATGCGGATTGTCGCGCCGCGCATGGTTGAGCTCACGCGTTTGTGCGTTTGGGTGCAGCGAGCTGGACGCAATGATCGTGTGTTTGGCTGTGCGAGCAGATCGAAGAGTGCGATGGTGTCCTGGCACCACACGCACGAAGCAGCCGATCACCACGCAACAAGGTCGAATCTGCGCGTGGGAGGTCAGCAAGCAGTCATCGTCGAGTTCGCGTCCGCAGCTCGCAGTCCTGTGGTCTGAGTGAGCTCTGAGATGCCCAGCCCCAAGCAGTCATCAGCGCAAGCGCTCACAATAGAGCGCTTTCACGTTGAAGTCATTATTACGAGGGAAGCTTCCCCTCGAGACGGGCTATACACAAAATCGTCGGGCGACTGGTGTTGTGACTGCGGACACTCGAAGACAAGACTGCTCACGCGCTCCGGACGATCGAGCAGACCTTCTTCGCGCTGCGCAGCGACGTACGTACGAAGTAGGAAGAGATAGGAAGAGCGTGGCGGGCTCCAGCTTCTCCGATCAACGAGGATGCCGAGCGAACGGTCTCTACTCGAGATTGGCGCGCGCGCCTTTGAGCTTGCGGTTCTTGCCCCGTGGCGGGTACCGAATGCGCTCGGCGCCAACGACCTGCGGTGCTGGCGTATCAGCGACAGTGCTGTCGCATTTGAGCTTGCTGTTCTTGGGTAGTTTGCCGCCTGCAGCGACGACGTCAGCGGTCTTGTCGCCGCCAGTCTGGAGTGCCGATGCAGAGGCCGCAACGAGCGTGAGCGCGAGAGCAGCGAAAGAGATCAATCGGACCATGGCGTCGAGCTCGTGCGGTGTCGTCGTGAATCGGCAGGCGATTCGAGAATGAGCTCCTGATCCGCTCGCGCTTCATGTCGTCGGTGTCTCGAGAAGGCATTTGAAGCCTGTCGCTCGAGTGGTGGTGCTGTCTGTATCATCCACAGAAACGCACTCCAGAAAGGTACGTAGCAGCACTTGCTCGCCAACCACGCGCATGCACGTTAGTGAAGGAGTGCCGATGACTGTCGACGCAACGACGACGTATCGAGCGCTCTCTTGCGTGCGATTATAGAGGCAGAGCGCAAGCAACTTGCACGACCAGATCAATGTGCGAAACCATGAGGGTGATATGGTCTCGCTGTGAAGCAGCTCCATAAGCTCTCTCGACCGAGGAGGCATGGCTCATATCGCTGCTTCAAGTCGTTCCACGCGACCCTGACGATCCTTTGTGTGGCAGGCACGAGGACGCAGACGCTGTATAATCGGAACGGAGAACGATGACAGCTAGCAGGAGCATGGCGGGCTGCAGCTTCGCGGATCAACCAGGAAGTCAGTCCACTAGACAGACTCTACTCGCGCTTGGCGCGCGCGCCTTTGAGCTTGCGGTTCTTGGGCGGTCGGCCGCCTGGCGGGTACCGAATGCGGTCGATGCCGTCGACTGGCGGTGCTGGCGTAGCAGCAACGACGCCAGCGGTCTTGTCGCCGCCAGTCTGGAGCGCCGACGCAGAGGCCGCGACGAGCGTGAGCGCGAGAGCAGCGAAAGAGATCAATCGGACCATGGCGTCGAGCTCGTGCGGTGTCGTCGTGGATAGGCAGGCGATTCGAGAATGAGCTCCTGATCCGCTCGCGCTTCATGTCGTCGATGCTGCGGGCGATGTTTCGCCAGGAAGAAGGGAAGCAATTCGAAGCCTGTCGCTCGAGTGGTGGTGCTGTCTGTATCATTCACAGAAAGCAAACACGTGAGAGAGTGCGAAAGACGATGGGACGCAATGAGCTCTCTCGAACCGAGACCGAGGACGCTCGGCTCGATCGTCTACGTCAACTTGCCTGAGTCGTTCCACACGCGGGCCGACTCGATCGAGGCATTCAGCGCGCAAGTGGCTGTCCCACGTGTTCGAGCGCAAGTGCAGGACTCGTCTGATCCACAACCAAAGACCTTCCGCAAGACCTCGCGCCGGAGCCGAACTGCCAAACGCCGCAGACCTCTCGCTCGTCCGTGCAGCGCGCACAGCGCTCTCTCGACACCATGCGAGCAGTGTGGCAGGGATTCGACCAGCCTAGACGTGAACATGAGCATGGGAATGCTCCGTCACCAGTGCAAACAAGCGGGCATACTCGACCAGGAGCTCTTCGGTCTATCGCCCCTCCGATCGTTGCTCCAGTTGCGTGTTACATGGGATGTGCGTCAGCACACACCACTGGCGCATCGCTGCGCAATGTCGATGTCCCATGGACAACCACAGACTGTGAGAGGAGCATGCGGGTCTTGTTGCGATGGCAAAAACATCGAAACAACAAAGCGCGCATTGAGTGGCTGTTGTCGTGGGCAAAGGCTCGCACGAGCAGCGTCCTCGAACGCTGAAGAGCCTCGCGCCAGCAGCACCCAACGCCGTCAGCGTTGGTCTTATTCCTTCTCGTTCCCACACAGACACACCACGAGTGCTAGTATCTTGGTTGCTGTCGACCTGGACACCAGTTGAGTCAGCGAGCTCGAAGCATCAGGTGAACAGGCATTCCCGCATGGACAGCCGCAGAGGCGCACGAGTCACAGTCTTCTCCGCGCCAGCTTGTGTCCGACCACCACCTGATGCGGCGGCGCCTGCTGCTTGGACCTGTCCCCATCAAGCGTGATTGCTTCCGTTCGCGCACATGCCTACACGAGTTGCATTTGCCTCAGAGAGCTGCAGCCCGTGCTTCCATCAGCGCGCTCGCTTGCTTGATCACGGCGGCCACATGATGCTCTCCAGCTTGCTCGCGCACCGCTGAGTCGGTGTATCTCTCATTGTGCAATCGGCACGGCAGCGCGCATTCCCCTCCTCGCCAATGGAGATCACGGCTCGCGTCGACGTCGAATACCGCGTGGCAGAGCGCGCAAGCGTCCATGACGTCCTTTGCGCGTTCCAGTCCCCGAGTTGGCTGCACTTTGTCATGCGCAGCGTCACACCGCGCCTTCGAGCAGTGTCTCCAGCTGACAAATCGGTTCTTGACGACCTTGACGTCCACTCGGCGACTCGAGGGAGCCACGCACTCCCAGTCCAGGAATGCGCCATTTGCTTGGATGACAGCTCGGAGTCTAGCCGCAAGCGCCACGTTCGCCTTCCATGCAACCACAGCTTCCACGCCAACTGCATTCGCTCGTGGCTGCGCGTCCAGAGCACGTGTCCGATCTGCCGATTCCAGTTCCCGCGAGCGTTCAAGGGGCGATACGCCGTGCACTCGCTGCACTCGACTCTCCGACTCCCGCGAGCGAGCATGTTGAGCAGCAGGCGAGGGTCGCTAGTGACTGGGCAGATCCTTCGAGCGTGCGTACGCGTGAAGCTACTGCGCGTCGCAACGTCCGACACTCGGATCCATTATCCGTGCGAAATGAGCGCGTGGGTGCGAGACGAGGAGGGACAACAGCGGGTTCGAGAGTATCACGAGACGGCGCCATCAGCACAGCCAGTGTCAGGTCGTACTGCAGTAGCAGCATGGCTTGGCGGACAAGAGTGGAGTGACACCTCTGGAGACGTGAGTGTGGACCGATAGCAGACGCCTCGACGTATTTGAGTGCGAACGGGCAAACAAACACGGATGTCTTGCGCTTTGTTCGACTCGACAGTGGAGACTCGTGCGCTTGAGCGCCGGTACGCACTACCTTCAGTGCGAACCTTGGGACGCATGCATCATCGGAGATGGCAAGCACCTCGCGCATGCTTGACGCGCGATCGAGCTCTCGAGCTCTTGACCACCGCTGTCTGCGTATAGCCACAGTGTATAATGTATAGCCGCTGTGTATAATGTTTGTCGTGTGGGCCACTCGAGGCAGTTTGTCGGTTGGTTGGTTGGCTGCGGCATCACAAGTGCGAAGCGTTGCCGAGCAAGACGAGCGCGCGCCTCCATTCCCGACCGACCTCGAGCCGCACGTACCATCCGGAGCTCCTGCACCAGTGACCACCACACGCACGAGGATGGTGGCGACGCAGAGTTTCCCGCGAGGCAAGAAGGCGCCTGCCGCCGCTGCTGCTGCGCCAGTGACTGCTGCAAGCAGCCAAAAGACGAGCGCGAAGAAGCGCAAGCTCGATGGCGCCGCTGCGCTGGAAGTGGACGAAGACCAAGACACAGGCGCGGATGCACTCTTCGGCAAGAAGGCCGCTGTGCGCGCTGCGGCGAGCGACGGCGCCGAGAAGAAGAGCAAGACCAAGCCGTCTGCGAGCAAGAAGCCGAAGGTGGACAAGGCGAGCGCCGACGGCAAGGACAAGGACGCCGCCGCGACGGCGACTGTGATCACGTTCAAGGCGCTGCACAAGGGCGTGCTGTTGCTCGGGTGTGTGCGTCAGATCAACGACACGGAGCTGCTCATCAGTCTCCCAAACAAGCTCAACGGCATCGTGGCGGCAGCCGAGTGCTCGGACGAGTTCCACGCGCACTACGAGAAGGCTGCGGCGCAGAAGAAGACAAAGAAGCCGGGTGTCGCAGTACCTGGCGCGTCGTTTGGCGCAGCAGCAGCCAGCAGCGACGACGAAGAGCTCGCGCCGTTGAGCACGCTCTTCCGCGTCGGCCAGTTCGTGCCGTGCGTGGTGCTGAGCGCGGCGAAGGAGTCGAAAGGCAAGCAAATCGTCCTCTCGCTCCGCACGTCGTTGCTCCACGCGGAGCTCGTGCCGCAGTCCGTGACGAAGGGCATGACGCTCCACGGCACGGTGGCGTCTGTCGAAGACCACGGCGCGATCGTGAACCTCGGTGTGCGCGGCTTGAACGCGTTCGTGCCGCGCAAGGAGCTCGCGAGCGCCGCTATGGCGCCGCGCAAGGGCCAGCACATGTTTGTGACCGTGCTGTCGGTGAATGTGCACACGTCGACAGCGACTGTGACGCCGGACCACGCGCAGGTCGTGAAGGCGGTCACGCGCGGCGACTCGTTCACAGTCAAGCAGCTCGTGCCTGGCATGCTGCTGAACGTGCGTGTCGAGGACGTGCTGAAGAATGGCTTGAGCGTCAACTTCCTCACGTTCTTCACGGCGACCGTGGAGCAGAACCACATGAGCAACCCGTGCCAGCGCGGGTGGGAAGAGTCGTACAAGAAAGGACTCAAGGGCCGTGCGCGTATCATCAGCATCGACTTCGCGAGCAAGCAGATCTCGCTGTCCATGGCGCCGCACGTCGTGCACTTGGCGGCGCCGGAGCCGCGCTTCGCGATCGGCGACGTGATTGACGCCGCAGCGATCGAGCGCATTGACGAAGGCATTGGTATGCTCCTGTCGCTCCAAGCGAAGGCTGCGACTGACGCGGACGCAATGGACGTCGACGACGAAGACGACGACGCAGCGACGAAGAAAGCGACGTGGAAGACATTCACGCCAGCGTACGTGCACATCTCGAACGTCTCGGACGCGCGTGTGGACAAGCTCGAGAAGAAATTCACAGTCGGCGCGACGCTCCCAGCGCGTGTGATCGGCCACGCGCCGTTTGACGGTCTCGTGAACGTGAGCTGCAAGGCGTCGTCGCTGAGCCAGACGGTGCTGCGCCACGCGGACTTGGCCGCTGGCGAGAAGGTGCGCGGCAAGATCCTCGCGATCGAGCCGTGGGGCATTCTCCTTGAGCTGAGCGAAGGTGTGCGCGGCGTCGTGTCGCCGCAGCACGTGCCGCCGTTCGTGTCGCTCACGGCCGGTAAGACGTCGGGCAAGAAGGGCGGCGACCAGAGCGGCAGCGGCAAGTACAAGATCGGCAAGACCGTCGACGCCCGTGTCCTGCGCGTCGACCTCGAGTCGAAGAAGACATACTTGACGATGAAGAAAGCGCTTTTGACGTCCGAGATCCCGGTGCTTGCGTCGTACACTGATGCGCTCATGGGACGCGCAGCGCACGGGTTTATCACCAAGATCGCCGAGTACGGCGTAGTCGTGAGCTTCTACAACGGCGTGTACGGTCTCGTGCCCGCAGCGCTGCTGCGCGAAGCCGGTGTGACGAACCTCGAAGAAGCGTACGTGCTCGGGCAGGTCGTGAAGACCGTCGTGACGCGCTGCGATGTCGCGAAGCAACGTCTGATGCTGAGCTTCAACGCGAACGCAAGCGCTGCAAGCAAAGCGACGACTGCGTCTGCGGACGTGCAGCTCCAGTCCGAGCTGATTGGCACGACTGTAACGAACGTGAAGGTCCTCGATGTTGACGCGACGTGCTTGCGTGTGCAGACCGATGACGGTCTCGAAGGCGTGCTGCCGTTTGTGCAGCTTACGGACTTCCCTCGCCACACAGCGCTCGTGGACGAACTTGCGAAGCCGTACGCAGCTGGCGATGTGATCAAGACGCCGCTGCTCGTGGTCTCGCAGGCAAAGGACGGCGTGCTGACGCTGTCGAAGAAGCCGTTGCTGCTGCAGTACGCGAGCAAGTCGGACGTCCTCCCGCGCGCATTCAGCGACGTGAAGGAGAACGCCGTTTTGCTCGGCTACGTCGCGTCGGTGCACGCGACGAAGGGCGTGTTTATCAAGTTCCTGAACAACCTCACGGCGCTGGCGCCGAAGGCGTTCTTGACCGACGCGTTTCTGTCGGAAGTCCAGGACGGGCTCTTTGAAATGGGCGAGACCGTGCTCTGTCACGTGACCAAGGTCGATGCCGCGAAGCAGCAGTTTGTCGTGTCGTTCCGTCGCCACCAGCAGCTCCTTACCGGCGTCAAGCACCTGCCGTCGTACTTCCAGGCGTACTTGCGCGAGTACGCGACTGCTGTAACTGACGTCGCTGCAATCGCGCCGTACTCGCTCGGGAAGACTGAGAAGGCAGAGTTCCTCGGACTGCGTCCGTACGGCGCAGTCTTTGCGCTCGAGAAGGGCGATGTCACGACGACTGTGATCGTCGCAGACACTGCGAATGCGAGCGCGTGGGACGAAGGCGACAGCGTGAAGCTCCTGCTCGCGGACTACGACTTTGAGAAGAACGTGTACTACGCCAGTGCCGACAGCGCGCTCGTGAAGAACGGGTCGAAGAAGGCGCGCAAACAGAAGAACCGGCTGCCGAACGGCGCAAAGATCGCTGCTGCGACTGTGATCGCCGTGAGCGCGACCGAGAAGTACGCGGTCGTGTCGTTCGCGGACCCGCAGGACAAGGACGTCGTGCAGTTTGGCGTCGTGCAGTTCGCAGACTTTTCGTGCCCGTCGCAGTCGAGCAGTGCGCTCGGTCTTGAGCTCGGGAGCACTGTGGCGTGCCGCGTCGCTGTGCCATCGCTGAGCTTTTCGAAGAAGACGCCGTTTGACGACTTGCCGCTGCTCGTGCGCGAGCAGGAGGAGCTGCTTGCGAAGTCGAGTGCAACGAAGAAGGCGTCGAGCAAGAAGGACGGCGAAGCCGCGCTGCCCAAGTACAAGAGCGCCGACTTGGCGCTCGGCAAGGTCCTCACTGGCCGCATCGTCGTGATCAAGGAGCACTCGATGGAGATCAAGGTGAAGACGAGCAAGACGTGCGGCAAAGTGCTCGCGACCGTCTCGATCGTCGACGTCGACGAAGACCCGGCGCACGCACACCCGTTCGACCACTTTAGCGTGAACATGGTCGTACAGGGCCGCGTCTTAGCAGTGCTACAGAAGGGTGCGAACCAGCGCAAGCCCGTGAGCGAGAGCAACCCGGCGCAGTTCCACGCACTGCACCTGACGCTGCGCAAGAGCGACCTCGCTGCGGACACGAGCGTGAAGGCGCTCGTGCGCGCGGACTGGGAAGAGACGAGCGCTGGTCGCGCATTGCTGCGCAAGGGCAAGAGCGTTGAAGGTGTCGTTGTGGAGCAGTCGGTCGACGGGTTGACGGTGCGACTGAGCCACCGCGTGATCGGGTTCTTGAGCGCACTCGAGCTCTCGACCGACCTCGCGGTCCTGCGCGACTTCCGCGAGCAGTTCCCAGTCGGCAAGCGCGTGACGTGCACGATCGTGAACGTCGACGACGAGCGAAACCACTTGGACCTGTCGCTCATTCGATCAACTGCGGTCGCGGGCGATGCGCTCAAGGTCGGTGCGGTTGTGAATGGGCTAATCACGAGCAAGGTGTCGCCAGTGAAGCCGCCGTCGCTCATGGTGCGCCTCAGCGCGCACTCGTACGGCCGCGTGTGCATCACGGAGCTCCTGCCGCGTGCGCAGTGGCAGAACAACATGCTCGCGCTGCCGCAGTTCGCTGCAGGGACGTTTGTCAAGTGCGTCGTGCTCGCAAGCAAGGGCAGCAACAACATCGACCTGTCGCTGCGTGCCGATGCGCTCGCAGACCCTGAGGCGTACGTGAAGAGCACAGCAGCGACCCACAAGGTCGGCGACTTGGTGACTGCAGTCGTCGCGTCAACGACGCCAGCTGGCTGCTTTGTGCGCGTGAGCCGCGAGTCGAGCGCGCGCGTGCTGCTGCGCGACCTGAGCGACGACTTTATCAAGGACCCGCAGGCGGAGTTCCAGGCCGGCAAGCTCGTTGCCGGTCGTGTGACGAAGGTGTCGGATCGCGGTCTGGAGCTGAGTCTCAAGGCGTCGGTCGTGTCGGACGACGTCGCGGTCGTGAAGTTCAAAGACCTGAAGGAAGGCATGACGGTCAAGGGTACGATCACGAAGGTGCAGACGTACGGCGTTTTTGTCAAGATCGAGAAGAGCACGATCAGCGGACTGTGCCACATCTCGGAGATCGCGGACGAGAAGGTGACGCAGGCGCTCGACCAGATCTTCTCGCCAGGCGACTACGTCAAGGCGAAGATCCTCAAGATCGAAGACCTCCGCGTGTCGTTTGGGCTCAAGCCGTCGTACTTTGACGGCGATGCGTCGAGCTCCGACGACGACGAGGAGGAGAGCGACGACGGCAGCGACGATGACGAAGAACAAGAGGTCGAGGCCGAGAAGATGGAGGTCGACGATGACGACGAGGAGGAAGCGGGCGACAGTGGCGACGGCACGAGCAGCGACGACGAGGATGAGGCCGAGCAGGAGGCAACGTCAGTCAAGCGCAAGGCGCCTGTGCAGCCGATGAACGTGGACGACGACGAGGCCGATGCCACGTCATCTGACGACGACGAAGCAGCAACCAGTGGCAGCGGCGCGGCAGTCGAGTTCACGTGGGATGGCTTTGCCGACGTGCTCGACAGCGCCAAGAGCAAGAAGACGGACGATGATGACAGCGACGCGACCGAATCGGAGGACGAAGACGCCGCCGCAGTGGCGACCTCGTCAAGCAAGCAGCACAAGAAGAAGAAGAAGCAGAGCGACGAATGGGTGGCACTGCGCGAGAAGGCGCTCGCGAGCAACGACGACGTGCCGCAGAGCGCGGACGACTACGAGCGCCTCATCGCCGTCTCGCCGCAGAGCTCGTACCTGTGGATCCAGTACATGGCATTCCACGTGTCGCTCACCGAGGTGGACCTGGCGCGCGACGTGGCGATCCGCGCGACGTCCGCCGTGTCGTTCCGCGACGAGAAGGAGAAGCTCAACGTCTGGGTCGCGTACCTGAACCTCGAGCACGACTTTGGCGACGACGCGAGCTTCCTCCGCGTGTTCCAGAGCGCGCTGCAGGTGAACCACCCGAAGCGCGTGCACCTGCATCTCGTGGACCTGTACGCGCGCGCACAGGAGCACGACGACGTCGAGGCGACGCTCGCGACAATGCAGAAGAAGTTCCGCACGAGCAAGCAGACGTGGCTCCGCGCGCTCACGTACTACGTGGCGCAGCAGCGGGCGTTCGCCAAGGCGGCCGAGACGCTGCAGAAGAGTCTCAAGAGCCTCGCGGCGCACAAGCACTTGGCCGTGATCCTCAAGTATGGGCAGCTCCTGTTTGAGCACGGCGAGCTCGAGAAGGCGCGCACGATCTTCGAGGGCGTGCTCGCGAACTACCCCAAGCGCATGGACCTCTGGAACGTCTACGTGGACAAGGAGATCAAGTTTGGCGCGAGCGTCGACGTCGTGCGCGCGCTCTTTGCGCGGCTCTTGGCCATGGACTTCTCGCCCAAGAAGATGAAGTTCCTCTTCAAGAAGTACCTCGCGTTCGAGCAGGACCACGGCGACGACGCCGGCGTCGAGCACGTGAAGCAGCTCGCCAAGGCGTTCGTCGCGCAGGCGGCGGCGAGTAGCTGAGGCAGAAGGGAGAGAGAGAGATGATGATGATGATGGGAGCGAGCGGTTCCTAGGGACCTAGGAGAGTCCTAGATGCAATAGATGATGATGGATGATGCACAGCAACAGTCTACAGCACTTGGGTCGAACGTGGGACGTCGAAACGGCCACGCGACACGAAGCGCCGCACCAACTGCACTTGGTTTGCACCATCGACTACCGCGAGCACAAACAAGCGGTGCGCACGGAGGACAGTCGATGCTCTTCGAGTCCAGGAGCTCTGCCGAACCGTTCGCGCTATCGTTGTCACTCGCTTGATGCTGCTGTGCTGCCGCCTCCTCCATGTCGAAAGGCGCACAAGTGGGGGTTTTGAGTGGCGACGAGAGTGGGTCGCCTCCGCCGGTGCGTGCGAGCGGGTCTGCACCATCGCTCAGCGCTCGACGCGACGCTGCTGGCGATGGCGCTGGTCACGCTGCGTCGATCCACCACACCCAGGGCGACGACGCTGCTCCGATCGCCTCAAGCAGTGCTGACGGCAACTCAAGACGAGACTCGGGAGTTGCAGCAGAGCGTGTCATGTCGCGGCAGCTATCCGTGAAAGAGCAGAACCTAGTGCGCAAGACGTCAGTGGTGCTCTCGAACCCGGCGGCGGCCGACACGATCCTCTCGCACGCCGAGATGAAGCGCCTAGAGCTGTTCACAGCCAAGTACATGGGCAAGATGCAGCTCGCAAGCAGCCGAGACCTCCCGTCACACACAGCGCGAGCGTCCGTTGATGTCACGACAGCGTACAGCGAAGTTCAGCCGACGCTCGGACTGAACGAGCTTGCGAACGGTGTGCAAAGCGCACCGTCATCTGAAGTACCAGAAGCCGCAGAGCCTCCGTTGCCACCGCAACCCGAGTGGCTCGTTCGTCTCCGAGCGCGCATGAAGCGCGTCGTGAAAGCCAACGTGTTCCGCGCCGCCGTGCACTTTGTCGTGCTCGCTGACATGGTCGTGCTCGCGCTCGACGACGAGTACTCCAATGGCGGCATGGCGTACGCGCGCTTTGACATTGCGTTCACACTGCTCATGGGTCTTGAGATCGTGCTCAAGTCCATTGCGTTCGGCTTGTACGACGGCCCTGAGTCGTACCTCCAGCGCTCTCGCTTTCGCATCCTCAACATCGTCGTGCTCGTTGCAAGTCTCGCGTCGCATCTCGGTGGTCGCAAGTTCCGAGTGCTCCGCGGTGTCAAGACGTACCGGAGCCTCACGATGTACACGGGGTTGCGGCGCATCCTGCGCTCACTCATCCGCGCCATCCCGTTCTTGGCGAACGTCGGGACGCTCGCGCTCTTCTTCTTGCTTGCGTTCTCGATCTTTGGGCTCGAGGCGTTCCACGGCGCGTACGACAGTCAGTGCTCTGTTGTCGTCGACGTGATCACACAGAGCAACAGCAGCAGCAGTACCAACAATGGGAGCTTTGTTGACCGGCTCGTCTACGAAGCACTGCCTCGCGTGTACTGCGCCGACGTTGCCAGTTGCGCTGCGAGCAACCAGACGTGCTCTCGCTTGGGTCCGCCATCCCAGCGCGTGAACTTTGACTCAGGGCTCTCGTCCATTTTCCTCGTCTTCCTCGTCGTAGCGCAGGATGGATGGGTGACGGACATCATGGAGCCCGTGCTCGAAGGCAAGTCGTACTGGACCGTCGTCTTCTTTGTCGGCATCATTGTCTCGATGGTCTTCCTCGTCGTGAACCTCTTCGTCGCTGTGATCACGACCGCGTTCATGAACTTCACGATCGACGCGAACAGCGACGAGCAACAGCCGCGATTCATGGGTAAGAAGGACAACGACGAAGAGGAGACGCACGTGAGTCTCATCATGGGCGCCACGCTCGCCATCGAAGAGTCGATGCAGCTGGCTGCTGCAGGCGGCTACACCATCGACGACGGTGGGGACGGCAACGCCGGCAACAACGATGAAGATGACGACGATCGAGATCCGAAGCGCACGAGTCGGGCGTCGACAGCTATTAGTGCCGCGTCGCCACCGCCTGATGCCTTGCTCAATGGCAAAGCGCGCGAAGCGATCGGTTTGCTAGCGCAGACGCACCAGTGGAAGTCGATTCGCGACACGACGGCCGAAGCAGCGAAAGAGCTCATCCAGTCGCCGTCGTCGCTCGAAGAGTTCATGATTCCGTTCGCACAGGCGTACCAGCGCCACACGAGCTCGCCCAAGAACACGGCAAACCGACGCTCCATTGGCGAGAGCTCGAACAGCGAAGTGGCGCTTCCGACGCGGCGAAGCTCTGCGGCGTCGCGCAAACCAACGCTGCTTGTCGACATCCACGAGCACGCGCCGATTACGATCCCCAGATTGAACGCTCGTCCAGACGCTGCCGCTCTGTTCTCGCGCTTCCAGACATTTGTGTTCTCAAAGCGGTTCGACGACGCCATCACTGGATGCATCGCTGTCAACACGCTCTTCTTGCTGCTCGAGTACCCAGGCATGAGCGATGCGCTGCGTCTCATGCTCGCTGTGTCCGAGTACCTCTTTGGCTCGATCTTCGCGATCGAGATGCTCCTGCGCATCGCGGCCATGAAAGGGCTGCGCACATACCTCCAGTCGACCGAACGCAAGTTTGACATGGTCGTCGTCGTGTGCACGACTGTGAACATGGTCCTGAACAACATCGACACGTCGTTCAGCGGTCTCAATAGCGCATCGTCACTCCGCACGCTTCGTGTGAGTCGGCTCATGCTCAAGTGGGAAGGCACGCGGAAGCTCATCATGTCGGTGCTCAAGTCCTCGCGCGGCATCATGGACGTCGTTGTCTTCCTCGTGCTCTTCCAGGTCATCAACAGCATCCTCGCGATGCAGCTCTTCGGTGGCGGCCACTTGCACAGCGCTGGGAACACACCGCGCTGGAACTTTGACACGTTCGGGCGATCGTTCCTCACGCTCTTGCAGGTCATCACAGGCGACCAGTGGTCGAGCGTGACGTACGACGCCGTGGACGCGGAGAATCCACACTGGTTCCTCGTGCCGTTCCTCATCGTGATCTTCATCATCGGGCAGTACGTGCTCCTGAACCTCTTCATCGCCGTCATTCTCGACAACTTTGCCATTTCCGAGGAGGAGGCGTACCAGCTCCAGCTCGCACAGATCATTGCGATTCCGAAGGAGCTCGACATCTTTGAGGCGATCGAAGAGCACGGCGTGCGCGCGTTCGGCGAGATGGACCAGCTCGAGAACGTGAGCAACATCAAGCTCCGCATGTTCCTCGGACTCGACGATAAGCAGACAAACCTCTCGAGCGGCGCCATCTCCGGTGTCTCGAATGGCCGGTTCATCCGCGCAACTGTGACGAGCAAGCACTCAGGGTCTGGTGCGTGCAGCAGCAAGCTCGCTTCTGTACTGACTGCTACTCGACTGCACTGGCGCAACATGTGCATTCGCTTGGCGCGCAGTGTCTGGTTCTCTCGGTTCATCCAGCTCGTGGTCGTGGTCAGCTGCTTCAACCTGATCCTGGACGACCCACACCCCGAGATGAGCCAGACGCCGCCGTCCGATGAGCTCGTGCGCGCTGTGACGATCGTGAACCAGATTGCGCTCTGCGTGTTCTTCATCGAGTTCCTCGTCAAGGTCGGTGCGTTTGGCTTCGGCTTTGACTACTTGCGCATCGCGCTCTTCTTCCACGACGAGCAGCTCGGGTACGTGAACAAGCAGGCGTACATGGAGGACCGATGGAACCAGCTCGACTTTGTGCTCCTCGTGATCGCGATCTTGGACGAAGTCGTGACGGGTCTGTACCCAGGGATGAGCGCTGCCGGTGTCTTCCGCGCCGGTCGTGTGCTCCGACCGCTGCGCATTCTCAACCACAACCACGACATGAAAGCGATCTTGACGGCCGTCGCGCGGTCCGCCCCGCAAGTCGGCAATGTCTTTGCGCTCTGCATGATCGTGTACGTCATCTTTGGCGTCGTCGGTCGGAGCCTCTTTGCTGGCAAATTCTACGCGTGCAACGACGCAACTGTCAAGACCGCCGACGAGTGCGTCGGCTTCTTTGTGACGTTCCCAGACGGCTCGCTGAGCTTGCAAGAGGCGACAACGCATGGCGTCTCGAGTGGTGCGATCCTCGCCCCGCGCGTCTGGGCAAACGCGCGCTTCTCGTTCGACCACATTGGCGTCGCGTTCCTCGCGCTTCTGGAGATGACGTCGCTCAAGTGGATCGACAAGACGTTTGCCGCGATGGACATTGCCGGCCTCGACAAGCAGCCCGTGCAAGACACGTCACCAGAGTACGCGATCTTCTTTGTGCTCTACGTCTACGTTGGCTCGCTCTTTGTCATTCGCCTCTTCGTCGGCGTGCTCGTGGAGCAGTTCCAACGCAACGACGGCACGCAGATCTTGACTGAGAGCCAGAAGTCCTGGGTCGATCTTGAGAAGTTCGTCCTCTTGCTCCAACCCTTGCGCCTCATCCCGCGTCCGCGCCTCCGAGCGCTCGACAAGCTCTACGACTTTTGCCAGAATCCGCGGTTCGCAAACGCCATCTCGGCCGCGATCCTCCTCAACATCCTCTTGCTGCTGATCAACCCGAGCTCGACGGCAAGCCCGTCGACGTCGTACAAGGTCATCGAGATCATCTTTCTCGCAATCTTCACAGCCGAAGCACTTGTCAAGTGCCTCGCGTTCCGACACTACTACCTACTCTCGCCGAACGGCGTGTTTGAAGTCGGCATCCTCATTGGCTCGCTTGCAGCGTACTTCTCGTCGAGCGGCTACCACTCGCTCATTCAAGCTGGCCGTGTGTTCCGCGTCATGCGCGTGCTCCGTGTCGTGAAGCTTAACCGCGGCGTCTACGCAGTCTTCCAGACGTTCCGCGCGTCGCTGCGGCCGATCGGACACACCTTCTTCCTCATGTGCACGCTCATCTACATCTTTGCGATCGTCGCGCGTCAGCTCTTTGGCGGCGTCAAGTTCGGTCCGGCGATGAACCACTTCTCGAACTTCCGCACGTTTGGCTCGTCCGTGCTGCTGCTCTTCCAGATCATGTCGGGCGACGACTGGCACCTGACTATGACTGACTGCATGGTGCGCAAGCCGTTCTGCTCCGAGCGCGTGTACGAAAAGACCGGGGAAATCGTGACCGACTGCGGTAGCATCCCCGCGGCGTCGATCTTCTTTGCCATGTACGTCACGATCGTCGTCTTCATCTTCCTCAACCTCTTCGTGACTGTGATCCTCGAGAACTTTCGGAGCTGCTACCTCAAGAGCGACGTCTGTGCGATCTCGCTCCTCGACTTTGAAGCCTACCGCGAAGTGTTCCAGAAGTACGACGTCCATGGCATTGGCACGTTCCCGCTCTGGCAGCTCGCGAGCTTTCTCGGAGAGCTCCCACCGGGATTGCGCATTGATCACAAGTCCCAGCGGCGTGCGTTCTTGCAGATCCGAAGCCAGGTCCAGGCGCTGCTCGCTGCGGAGAGCAGCACGCCAAGTGGACCGTGGCGAAGGCGGCCGTACTTCAATGAGCTCTTGCGCGTGATCTGCATTCATCAGATGGGCATTCGGTCGCTGCCGTATGAGCAGCAGCGCGATCGCGTCAAGCAGATCTTCATCTACCGCGCCAAAGTGGCACAGATGATCGTCGAGTCGGTCGTGAAGGGGTACGTGTATCGCTGGCGACAGCGGAAGCAGCGCTGCGCAATAGATGGAATGGTGCGGGAGGAGCAACGCGCTTCCATCGCGACTTTGGAGAGCGGAGGAGTACGTGCTAGCGCCGCGTGTGAGCACAGCGCGGTATCTACCGAGGCTGCAGCTCCAGGAGTGTGCTCAAGGCGTTCAACAGCACCCGTCGAGAGCGATGCGGATGGCGCCTACACGGAGGCGACACCAAACGAGCATAGTCCGAGAGCGACAGCGATCGATGCCGCTCCTTGCGACCCACGCCCAGACACTGCAGCAGATGGATGCATAGCCCCACCACTTGCGTCTTCACCAGTCCACTCGGAGGAGCCGAGAAGACGAAGCGAGGGTCTTGCAGATGCACTTGGGGCCGACGACCACCACACCGAGATGTATCCTGTACCCTCAGACGAACACACAGAGCAGCTGCAATCGCCACCGCTCCAAGATCAACCAACGCGTCGTCACCGCCATCGCCACAAGCGAGCAAAGAAGCATCCTCAGTCGCACACGTCCAAGCTCAATGTCTCCACGGACACCGGCGACTCTACGAGTGATGCAGCAAGCGACGACGACTCGGACGCGGGGTTGCGAACGCAGATGAGCGAAGACGAATCGCTTAGTGACAGCGGCACTGTTGCCCCTTGCTCCGGTCACGAGCATGAAGGACACGGCAGCGACACGATTGTCGTAGTGGCAAAGTCGGCTAGAGAGCCCATGGAGGATCCAGCCAGCACTGCCGGCGGCAGTAGTAGCATTCTGCCGCGACGCCTCCCGCAGCTCAAGTCGCCACATCACTCGAGCAAAGTTGTGCCGACGTAGCGACCGACACTTGGCTCAATCGATCCACTCGCGCAAGAGTCAGCCTACCACCAACAGCGCCTTAGACGCACAGAACATCGCCATTCATGCAGGATAAGCGAGCACTACCAGTCCATTACCACCACCACCCGCTCAGTCGACATGGTGTAGTTGCGCATCGCTCTCATTCACACACACTCGTTGCCTCTTGATCTCACAGCTCAGCAAATGAGCGAATGGTGCGGTACGGGTGCGAAGCTGGAAGCGGCGCGTTCCCGGGACGCACCGACAGCACGGCACCGACGCCCGCACGAGTAGCAGCCTCGGCTTCTTCGATGATGTCGGTCACAAAGAGCACGTCCTTGCCACTGTCGACGCCGAGGCTCTGGAGCATCTCTTCGTAGCTCCGCGTCTCGCGCTTGTGCCCGACCTTCGTGTCAAAGTACACGCTCAAGTACTTGCGCAAGTCGCCCTTGTCCGAGTACTGGAAGAGCGACTTCTGCGCCTGGCGTGAGCCCGACGAGTAGATGCCCACGCGCACGCGCTTCTGTTCCATGCGCTCAAGGAACGCCGGCACGTCGTCGTACACTTGCGCCTTGAGCTCGCCACTCTTGTAGCCGAGGTCCCAGATGTGCCCTTGCAGCTGCTTCAACGCGCCAATCTTGCGGTCTGCGGCAATGTTCCAGTGCACGTACGCGACGAGCGAGCGCACGACAGCATCTTGGTCCGCAGCGCCGTCGACGATGATCGCTGGTGCCGCCATGCCGTCTGCTGCATCCTGCACCGCTTGCGCACGGAGCGCGGCGACGTCGGCTTGTGTCACAGCGGTTGACCACGTGTCCTTGAGGAACGCTTCGACGTTGTTCTTCGCGAACGGAAAGAGCACGTCGTGCACAAACGTGATCGGCGTCGTCGTGCCTTCGATGTCCAAGAGCACGTACTTGTGCTGCTCTGCGATACTGACATCCAGAGACGACTCGGCCGTGCGCGCACGCTTGCGCAGGGCAGCATCGGCGCTGTTGTCAGCTACGAGTGCGCGCTTTGGCGGCGCGACGGTGAAGTCGATCCGGAGCTTGTGCATGTCAATGGCAGCTTCAAACAGGTAGTGCAGACACTCGCTGTGGCGCTTTGCAGCCTCCCACGAGTCGCCCCAGACGTAGATGCCGTGGCGGCGCACGAGCACTGCAGACGCCTTTGGGTAGTTCGTGATCGCCACTGCGAGCGAGTCAGCGAGGTCCGACTCCTTTGCCGTGTTCTCGATGATCGGGATCACGAGGTCGTCGTGGTACCCGTGCCCAGCGAGCCCCTTGATCATCTCTTGATGCGTGATGCGGAACTCGCTCTGACCGTCGCAGAGCGCCGTGATGAGGTTGCACGTCATGCCGTGGCTGTGGATCACAGCGCCGGCGTTGCGGATGCGGTACGAGTGCAAGAACAGCGGCGAGCAGTCGGACAGCTTTGGGTACTTTTGCCCTGGCTTTTGTTGCGGCGCGTCGAGGATCGTGCCGTCAATGTCGAGCAAGTAGAGCTCGTTCGGCTGGATGCGCTCTTTCTGCACGCCGGACGGCGTCATGTAGATGCGGTTGCCGTACCGAATGCTGATGCTGCCGCCCGTGCCAGTGACCCAGCCCGCTTGGTAAAACTGCCGGCACAGCTCGCAGATGAGCTCGCGGTACTTGTGGTACGTCACGATCTCGAGGGCGTCCGACGCCTTGGCGAAGCGAGGCACGAGTGCGCGAGTCGCAGCAGCGCTCTCCACGACGCCGACTGCTGCAGTGAACGTCACGTCCGGCACAAAGCGACGCAACACGTGGCCTGCAAGCGTGACACTAACGCCCTGTGACAGTAGGATACGGACCCAGCTGTCGCCTTCGTCGCGCACATCCAAGAACGCGCGGCCGTGCGCAACAGTGTACGTGAGCGCGCCGGCAGGGTTGGAGTGCTCAGCACGGAGCTCCGCGTCCGCAGTGACGTCAAGCGCGTTAGCGCCAGCGCCAGTGCTGCTACTCTCCACGCGCGCGACTGCCACGCCGACTGCAGTCAGGATCGCAAGACTCGCGCGCTCGACTGCGCTGTCGAGGTAGTGCAGACGCAGGTCGTGCTGCAGCTGCGCGAGCGCAGACTCTTGAGGCTGCCGAGAACGACATGCGCGTGAGTTTCGTGGCCATTCGCAGACGAGCACACACAGTGGTGCATGCGAAGCAGTTCGCGAGTCGTACCGGCGAGAGGACCATGGCGTGCAGCGTGCGAGTCGAGTCGACGCGCTCCTGTTCCCGTTGCTGGCAAGGCAATGAGAGCCACCAGCAAGCAAGCGTGTCAAACGAAAGCGCTGTTTGCTCGACGTGGTCCACACATTGGGTTCTAGTGTGGGCCACACAGTGAATCGAGCCAATCAGCTCCGATCCGATTGTGTCCGAGAACAAGCTCATACAGAAACCAAGTTGTTTTGAATTTGCGAGAATTGCGCCGAAAGTTTTAAAAATGCTGAAATTTGAGTCGATTTGGATTAGGATGTTCGCCAGCAACCAAGAGCAACGGCGAGCAGAGAGAGAGCAGCACGTGCCAACGCCAACGCAGGCAGCGGTGCGCGCTCGAATGACAGCGAGCGAGATGACGAGCACGAGCCCAAGCTCGAGCCGCAGCGCCACGCGGCGCTACATTGTCTTTGATGGCTCGACGGACTTCCACCTCTGGCGCGCGCGGGTCGAGAACGAGCTCCTGCGCTTTCACCTCCTCGGCTACATCTACGTCAAGGACTACGACGGCAGCCAAGCGTTCACGTACAACAGCGAGGAGATCCCGCCAAAGTGCGGCATGGTCTCGGTCCCTGCGACTTCTGCTACGACGACGACGACTACGACTACTGCTAGTGCTTCTTTGAATGACACGCAGCAGCACGCGGCAAGCCACAGTGAGACCCACGCCACTGTTCTTGGCAGCAGTAGCAACAACACGAACGCCAGCGCCAGTGTGCTGATCAAAGACGAGCCGACGCACCACCACACACTGGCGGCGCTTCCGACGGACGAAAGCGTCGCGGGTAAGAAGCACTCGCGCACTGTCTTACAGCAAGGTCGGCTCTCTCGTCTTGAGGTGATTGCAGAGCGAGCCGAAGCCATGAGCATCCTTCAGCGGTACCTCCACCCGGAAGTGGAGCGCGCGATCTTGGGCAAGAACATCTACGACAGCTGGGCCACGCTCTGCGGCATGTATGGGAATCGAAACGTGAGCGACTTTTACACTGTGCATCGGCTGCTGCACTCGATGCAGCTCGGCGAGAAGGACGAGAGCGCGCAAGACTTTGTCGCGCGCCTCGAGCTCATGATCGAGCAGTACGCGCAGATCGCAGGGATCCACGTGACCGACCCGTTCCGGTCCATGGTGCTCGCAAGCGCGCTCCCAAAGTCCTGGATGCCGCTTCTCGATGTGTGGAAAGCGTTCAAGCCGTACATTCCGTACGCGCAGTTGGTTGAGAAGGTGACGTTCGAGTTCAGTAGCCGTCTCGTGCTCAAGGAGCGCGAAGCGGCACTGTCGACACGCGCGAGCGAGACGTCACTCAAGATCTCGACCGACGCCAAGGTGAGTGCTGCTGGAATCGTGCCTGCGCTGTCACCAGCGTCGTCTCACTCATCCAAGACGGCGTCTCTGCCGCCCAAGCCGCCGTCGCAATCACCCAAGCCGTCGTCTCATACGAAAGCATCGCCGTCTTCGTCCACTTCGGACAAATCCAAGTCGCACACACGAAGCGAAGACAAGTACGCTGCGAAGAGCGAGAGTAGCAAGTCCAAGGGAGCGAGCGATGAGCGGGCGAGCGATAGACACAGCGACCGATCGTCTCTCGCCTCGAAGCGGGACGACAAGCGTGATGACCGACGCGACGATAGACGCGACGATAGACGCGACGATAGACGCGACGACAAGCGCGACGACCGTCGAAGCGACAAGTACTACGACTCGAGACGGTCCGACGATCGGGACTACGACTCGAGACGGTCGGATGATCGGGACTATGACCGGAAACGCGACGACTCGAAGCGAGACGACTGGCGCGACAGCAGTCGCGACTACACCAGCAGCAGCAGTAGCACGCACGACAAGCGGGACGCGTCAGTTGGCAGCATCAGCTCGGGGTTTCAGAAGCAAGTGTGCTTTTACTGCCTCAAGTACGGCCACCGGTTCTACACGTGCTGGTTCCTGCGCGTGGACATTGAGAACGGTACGTGGGTGAATCCGCACAAGAAGTTCTCCGCGACGGTCACGAGCGAGCGCACGCCGGCCATGGTCCAGCGCCTCGAGCAGTACGTGCGCGAAGTGCGGATGCGCGACCAGCCGCTTGCTGGCGCCCCAAAGCCGTACGAAGACCCGTACGATGCCCAAGCGCAGACGTTCCTCGCCGAGAACGCATTTGCTCCCACAGCCGGCGCTGGCCCTAGCGCGTACCACTACGGTGATGCACAAGCGCCAGCTCAACAACCACTGGAGCCGCCGCAGATGCCAGCGCGGTCGTACTCGGAGCTCGCATCGATGCGCAGCCAGAGCATGTTCCACGACAACGTATCGATGCAGCAGCACCAGCAGCAAGCGTACATGCACCCCAGCGGCGGGTACGCGCCGGCAGCGCCAGTTGCGCAAAGCATCGAGCCGGACGCAGAGCGCTACAAGAAGCGCGCGCGCAGCGACTTTGGCGCCGACTCGGAGCAGCTCGAGCCGACGCACTCACGCGATCCGCGCTCGCGCACCAGCGGGTTTCACCAAGCGCCGAGCGCACCTGGCGGCGCGTAATGCGTCGCGACGTCGCTCTCGACCGCTGCGCACTGAAGCGTCTTTGGAGGCAAGCGGGAGCAGTCGAGCATGGGTTGTGCGCCATGGCGCGAATGGTACGGATGAAGACTTGGACGGCGCGAACGAGATGGGAGCAGCCGAGCGGCGTTGCGGCGACATGTGCTCGTGTCCATTCAACCCGGCACCACCGCTCGTAGGACAACGACGACGACGAAGGAGAAGGTAGTGACGATGGAGCTCAACAGCAGCAGCCGCTTGGATCCGTTGTAGTGCGTTCGGACGCAAGTCTTCGTGGCAGCCTTGGACATGTTGGCGAAGCGAAAGCGGCAATGAGGTCCCCTCTCATACCTGATGCGAGCGAATTCGAGAGGGTCGTAGGGGGGAGTCAGTCGACCGTCTCGAACACTCACATCAATCATTATCAGCAGCTCCATCGCCGCGATCGTCGCCGCTGCTGCTGCCACTCTTGCCGCTGCGTGTACGAGTGCGCCAACGCGTGCATCGCCTGTACGAGCGCGCGCGAGCCTCACTGACTGCCTGTCCGCTGCGTCGCCGCCGCCGCTGCTTGCTGCCGTCCGTCCATCGCCGCCGCCGTTTGCGTTTCCTGTCCCCTCTGCTCGGCTTCGCAGCACCACGTCGCCACCATTCAGCGCCTCAAAGACATCAAGAAAGACAAGAGTGCCGTTATGTGGCGGTACGTCTCGGACATCGCCTCGTGCCGTTCGGGTGAGCGCTCGTGCTGATTGTCACTGTGTGTGGGACCAGACATAACAGCTCGGCGTCGCTGAGCACTGCGCCAGCGAGCGCTGCTGCCTCGGACAGCAGTAGCGCTTCGGCGGAGGCGACAACGGCACCCGCCAGTGCTGCCCCTGCACCCTCCTCGTCGTCGTCAGCACCATCGACTGCGCAGGCAGCAGCGAACAGTGCGAGTGACGACGCAGTAGACGGCTTGCCCCCTGGCTGGACGCGCAAAGAGAGCAAGACGCAAAAGGGGCGGTACTACTACATCTCGCCGGCCGGCAAGACGCAGTGGACGCCGCCATCGCTCCGGTCGAGGGCCACATCACGAGGTGCGTCTGCTTGAGCATGCGAACGTGATAGTAGAGCGTATCGGTGATGGCGGACGCAGCACTCACGCATGGGCTTCGTGGATGCGAACTCTGCCACTTTCGATAGTGCCGCTCGAGATGCCGACGTTCAACTGGGTGAACGAAGTCGAGATCGAGTTTGGCGAAGGGCGTCTCGGCGTGAGTCTCCGCGAAGTGCGGCAGTACGAGTCGACGCCGTACCCGCTCTTCCAAGCCGAAGTCGACGACCTGCCCAAGATCAACGGCAAAGCTGGCCCTGCTGAGCTCTACAACTGGAGCGTGAAGCCCCACAAGTGCGTCTGCGCGCCTGCGTGTCGTAGCGGCTGTGGATGACTGCGCTTGAGGTGCAAACGCTGATGGTGTCCCTTGCTTGCACTCGTAGACGCTTGACGATCGGCATGCGCGTGTCGGGCATTGAAGACCTCTGTCTCGCCGGACTCACGTACAAAGAGGTGGTCGATCGCCTGAAGAAAGCGCCGCGACCGCTCCGGATTCGCTTTGCAGACGTGGAAAAGGGCACAGTCGAGGACCACCCAGAGCTCGCACTGCGGCTCACAGAGCTCGAGCCGAGCGAGTCGGGGCAGTCGTCTGCGTACCTCCAGCAAAAGCAGGAGTACACGCGCGTGCTCGTGACGAGCGAGCTGCACACGGAGCTCTGGACGATCGAGACGAAGAAGCTCTTGCGGTCGATGGCGGTGATGAAGAAGAAGTGGGACGCCGTGTCGAGTGAGTTTGACGTCTTGAACGAGCGGCGACTCGACCTGCGGAAAGAGAACGAGCGCCTCGTGAGCGAGAAGCAGAAGTACGAGACGATGATGAAGCACTTGAAGCTCCAGGAGATCCACGCGATGGAGAACCCGGAGCTCGTGAAGGCGAATGCGCTCGCGAAGCGCAATGCAAACCTCACGGAGGACATTGCAAAGATGAGCGCGGGGAACAAGCGCCTGCGGAAAGAGCGCGTAACGCTCCAGTCTGCACTCGATGAAGTCGAAGGCGTGCTTGCAAAGCTCGATGCGAAAGCGGCAGACGACGGCGAGCAGGACAAAGGCGGCGACGACGAGTTCTTTGGGATTGACCTCACGGCGCCAGCGTCCGAGCTGCTCGCGGCGTTTAAGAAGAAGATGCGGTTCATGGAAGAGGAGCTGAGCAAGGAGCAGCGCAAGGCGACGAAGGTGCAGCGCGAGATGGACCAGCTCAACCGGCACTTGAACAACCTGTCGACGTCGTCCACTGCGTCAACGTCAGCGTCGTCGTCCAAGTCGCGGCCTGACGAGAGAGGGGCGTCGTCGTCGAGTAGCAAGAGCAGTCTGTCGAGCTCTGGCAGTGGCTCCGCGAGCACCGTGTCGCCAGAGATCACGCGCTTAGAGGCAAAGATCCTCGAGCTGCGCAAGCAGCAGCGGTCTGTAGTCGAGACAATGTCGAAAGCCGCGCAGGTAGGCGACCAGGACTTGGCAAAAGAGTGCCAGCGCCGGCGACATGCGATCAAAGAGGAGCTCAAGCATGCACAGGACGAGCTCCACAAGCTCAAGACAGAAGGCACGACGCCGTCCCTGTCGTCGTCGTCGTCTGGACGCGACGGCTCGTCCGGCAGCAAGCCGGCGCTAACGACCTCTGCGAGCACCGTCGGGGCATCGTCCTCGCGATCGCGCAAGCACTCGGTGAATCCAGCGCTCAAGTCCAGCAGCAGCAGCGCGAGCTCGAGCAGCTCAAGCAGTCACCATCATCAGCAGCAGCAGCAGCAATCCGAGCAGCCGCAGCGTGCGAAGAAGACGGAGAAGATGCCAACGCTCTTTGGGTTCCTCGACAAGGGGCCGACCGAGTGGAGCGAGCGCGGCTTGATCCGCAACATGAAGACCATGCGCGGCGCGCGCGAGCGGTGGTGCGAGATCACGCCAGACGGCTTCCTCAAGTACTACAAGCGCCGCGGCGACCCGGTCGTGCGCGGCGAGATCGATCTCTCGGACAAGTCGCTCGAAGTCGTGTGCGAAGACACGAAGCGCGGCCGCGAGTTCGTCCTCAGCACGAGCGAGCAGCAGTCGCACTTCTTCACCAAGTCCACGCCCGAGCTCGACAAGTGGGTCAAGACGCTGCGTGCGGCGCAGAAGTACTTGATCACGAACAACCAGCTCGACGCGCTCATGAAGAAAGCGGAGGCGGCAGACAAGCGCAACGGGACGTCGTCAGGCATGGGACGTGGCGCGCAGCAAGCGATTGAGAGCTTCCCGGAGGAAGACGAGCAGTTCTACGGCCGCGCGACGCTCGGGTTCTAGTCGGAGCCTCGACTCGCAGTTGCTGAAGGAGCTGGGTTGCGTGGGAATAGAGAACGCTCGCGGTGCGATGCTGGCGTAGTTAGGGCAGTAGCATGCTCGCACGTGGCGCTTACGAGCGCCAGTCAAGCGTGTGGGGACTCGTCGAGTGTTCGGATGTACGTACGTGCAGAGAGAGAGGATCGCGTTGTAGTGAATGGATGTGGAAAAGCTGTCGCCCTCGTGCGGATCGTCACCTCCAGACGATTGGATTGCCTCCCGAGCACGTGGCTGTGTGTGTGTGGCACGCTTGAGACTTGGGCGTGTCAGTCAGTGCACCTGTCACTTGCCCTCGCTCGCGCATTCCCGTCTGGATCCTTCCTTGTCCGTTGCACGCACACGCGGCAACTCGACTCGCAACACTCACGCATCGACCTCACTTACGACTGCGCGCATCATGGAGCTCGACCACTTCTACGACGCTCCGCCGCGCCACTCGCTCCGTGAGAGTCTCGGCGTGCTCTTCCCGTCATTGTCACCAGCTCGCAGCAACAGCAGCGCGGCGGCAGAAGCACCACTGGCTTATCAGCCGCGTGGTCGTGCAAAAGCCGATCAGCACAGCCTGAAGACGAAGCCCAGCTCGGTGTCACGTGACGCCACGACTCAACTTGTGCGTCTGCAGCAGCTCCACGACGTCTCAGCAAGTCACTAGCGCGTTTGAGACGATATGAAGTGTGTACCTCACGAGCGCACTAGCGAGAGCTCGTCAAGACGGAGCAACGCACGACATGACGTGTATTAGGCAGCATGGTACGGCTTGCTCGGATGAACGGCTGCAGCGGTGGCAAACGCGCTCAAGCTGCCTCGCGTACTGCCTCTCTGGAGCGCCAGGAGCTCGTCGACATCAGTTGGATACACGACAGCAGTGCGCTTGATCTTCAGGATCTCTTCTGTCAGGATCCGAATCGTCTTCTTGTTGCTACGAGCGAAGCCAGAGAGACACGTGCACACTCAGTCTACTCATTCGTCCATTGCTAGCTCCCACCGCGCATCTGCATGCATGCGCTCGCATCATGTTCGCACCTTCGAACGAGTGCGCTCACGTGCTGGAGATCGCCACACAACCATGTTCTCGGCGCGGAGCGTCTGGCTCTCCACGACTACGTCCACAAACTTCTTCTCGAGCTTCTCTTCGAGCTCGCTGCGATGCTGATCGCCTTGAGCTCGCAGTGCATCAAGCTGCTCGTTCACGGTGCGCTTCACCGCCTCGACTCGCTTCTTGCTCTGTGCGACTGCGAGCTGCTTTTCTTCGCCACGGAGCTGCTCGCCGTGCACAAACTCTTTCTCCATGCGGCGCATGATCTCGAGATACTTGTGCATGCGCAGGTTCTGGTCGCTTCGGAAGCGCTCGAGCCCTTGCTCGTGCTCGTGTAGCTCTTGCTGGAGCTTCGTGTGTGCGAGCGAGAGCTTCGCCGTCATCGTCTGGTACTTCTCCATCTCAGTCAAGAAGAACTCTATGAGCGGTTCATGCTCGCGCGGCGGTGACGACACGTCGGAGTCGCGTTGTCGCTCCAAACTCGAGTGCAAGAGCACAGTGTGCTCACAACAGCGAGTCTCTTGCTTCGCGAGGCGCTGCTCGAGCTCCACTGCAAGCGAGCGAGCGAGCGTGAGTACGACGCTAGTACCAGGGGCGGTATGTGTAACGACGCCGAATCCGTCCGTACCTACTCGCTTCTCGAGCGCGTGGATGGACTCGAGTGAACGCTCGCTCTGAGCCAGTTGGCGAGATCGTGGCGCCTCGCAGTCGATCATCGTGACCGCCAGGTCCACATTGGGTTCCTCAGTCTCGAGCGCCTTTGCGGCAGCATCCCGCGAATGTCTGTGCTGCTCCATGAGCACTCCGCCTCAATGGTGAGTGGTGTTCCAAGAGCGAGCGAGATAGCAGGCGAGTGACGTGGCGTCGCTTCACAAACTCGCCAAGCGACGGCGGATCCTCGCGTGCATTCGCAGTTCGCTCTCTCGTGCGCTCGCATACTGCATCCGTCGAGTCGACTAGCGCTGGGGTGAGGTGCCGCGACTAACTCGTTCACCTCTCTCTCTCCCTCGTACGATGGGCAATGCCTTTCGTCTCATGACGTCCTACCGGAACGTCAAGAGTCCGAGAGTCCGGTCGTTCGAGACACTAAAGAGCGCGTTGTAGCGAGGGTGCCACGTCGCGTGCAGCACCGATTTCTCTGTGCACAACAGCAGCAGCAGCGTGCAGAGACGTGCAGTCGTCGCGTCAGTCTCAGCTCATCGCACATCAAACAGGCTCCGTCACACAACAGCCACTCGATAGACACACACGCAAACACACAAGCGCTACTACACGTACGATGAACAGCGATTGACTGCTGCGGCAGCACAACTGGAAACGACGAGCCGCGCACGCGGACGTCCCAGATGTTCACAAGCCCCGACTTGCTGCCGCACGAGACGTGCATGCCTGCCGGCGACCACCGCGGCACGATGTACTGGCTCATGGACTTCGAGTCGCTCGACTTGACCCACGACAGCGTCATGGTCGAGTCGCGATGGCTGCTGTACGGCTCGCGCAAGTCGTAGAGCAAGATGCTGTGCTCCGACGCCTCGACGCAGCTCACGAGCAAGACGTGCGGGTTGTGCGGGTGCTCGAGCACGGCGTTGATCTTCGAGATCGTCGGTTTGCGGCGCTCCAAGACTGTCGACGTCACGTACTTGTGCATGTCGTAGCGAATGACTTGGCCGTCAAAGCCGCCGGTGTAGATCGACTGGCGCTGTGAATGGACGCAGACCGCTTTCACTTCCGACCGGTGCTCGCGGTGCAGGACCTTCCACTTGTAATCCGTCTCTTTGCGCGCGTCGTCGTGCTCTTCCCACAGGATCACGGCGTGGTCCGAGCCAGCGGTGACGAGACTCCGGCTCGTGGTTGCCGCGCCATAGCCCGACGGGATCCACTCAATCGCCGAGATCCCGCGCGAGTGTAGCGTCGTCGACATGGACGTGACGCGGTCCGATGGAATGTCTTGCGGTCGGTCGCTGCCAGTGAGCGCCAAGTTGTGCAGTAGCACGACGCAGAACTCGCCGCGGCCGTCGATCGGGTCGCGGAACGCCATCGCCAAGCGATTGCCGTCAGGGCTCCACACTATGCTCTCAGCGCACTGGTTCTCGCGCCGGAAGGACGTGGGCGAGAAGCTCCCCATCTTCGCGATCTCGTGCGTCGGGCGCTCGTAGCTCCACATGATCAAGCCGCCATCGTCTGAGCTCGTGGCAAAGTAGTCTGACTTCATCGGATTGAACGCCAAGTGCCGCACTTTGCGCACGTGACCGTCGGGCATCGTGCGCACGCGGTGCTGTGCCAAGAGCTTCGGCGTGTCGGCTTTGCCCCAAAAGTGGTCCGGGATCTCAGTGGTGCGCTCCAAGCCTTCAGTGAGCGACGTGTCCATTGCGACTGGCACTGGGGCTGGTGCGTTAGCCTTGGCTCTCGACGACGCCGGTGCACTGCTGCGAGGCTTGGACGATGACCGCTGTCGCTTCTGCGACTTCTCCTGCTTCACTTGGACGGGATCGAGGATCACGACGTCGTCGTCATCGTCAGAGGACTCGTCTGTATCGACGATGCACGGCCGCTTGGATCCAGCGCGAGCGCGACTCACGGACCGCGCATGCCGGTCTCGAGCGCTTGCGCTACTGGACGGCGCAGCTGCAGCAGTGCTCCCAGAGCTGTACTCGAGCTCAATGCGCTTGCGCTTCTCGACGACTTCGAGGTCGAGCTCCAGGTGCTTGATCTGGTACTTCTTCGCATCGACGCGCTGCTGGACCGCGCTCAGCTCGTCTTCGAGCTGCTGCAGTTCGCTCGTCGCAGCGTGGAGCTTCGCTTTTGTGCTCGCGATCTCGGCGTCAATGCCGCTGCTGCCATGCACCGTGGCCGCCGTTGTCGAACGCGCGCGACTCTTGCTCTTACCGCGACTGCGCGCGTTCGAGTCGGTCTGTCGCGCTTTCGACTTGGACTTTGATCGCCGCCGCGACGTGGTGCGGTCTGGTGACGGCGAGTCGCTCGACGACCGCGCTGTTCGCTTCGCACTCGCTTTGCGCGCTCGCGACTTGGACCGTTTGCGCGCAGCTTTGTGTCTCGTGTCGTCGCTGCTACTGCTGCTGCTGCTCGACCGCCGCGTCTTGCGACTGCGCGCACTTGACTTGGACCGCGCCTTCGCTTCTGCGCGAGACGACTTGTTTCCACTTGACTTGGCCAGCGCGACGCGCGGCGCTGGCAGCGCTTCTCGCTCGCGCTCGAGCTCTCGTTCACGTTCGCGAGCTCGTTCCCGGTCGCGTTCCCGCGCACGGCCGCGCTGCTCGGCGTCGCCGTCATTTGGTGCTGTTCTGCTAGTCTGAGGCGCTGCAGCGGCGCTTGTGCTACTGCGACTGGTCGGCGCTGGTTCTGATACTGCTGCGGTCGTCTTGGGTGCTACAGTCGACCCAACGGACCGCGAGCGGCTGCGCACTGACGGCCGGTACTTGTCCGAGCCATAGTACGTCGCTTTGTACGAGTTCGTAGTGTGTGCGCGCTGGCCGAGCGCAATGAACTCGGAGCTCTTGGGCTTCGGTGGCGCCATGGCGCGTGCGCGCGACTTGGACTTGGACCGCAGCCGCGACGCCATTGGCTGCGCCGCCGCACTGTCTGCACTCGCAGCAGCAGCGGCTGTCGTGACGGTACGAGCAGCAACGGCCTTTGCAGCTGCAGTCGCTGTCGCGGACACGGACGGCGCTGGCGAGTGGTGGGGCTGTCGCGTCCCAGAGCCACTCCACGTCCGATGCGGTGGTTGCTGCGACGACGATGCGGATGGTGCAGGCGCTGGTCGCGACTGGTACGACCGACTGTCGCGGTCGCGGCTTCGATCGCGCGTGCGATTGGTCGTGCTACTGCGGTAGGGCGACGATGGTGCGTGTGGCGCGGCACCGCTCGTGCTAGCACTGGTGCTCGTGCGCTCCGACGAGAGGTAGCGCCGACGCTGGAGCACGGCGTCGCGCTGAAAGTCCGAGTCTGAGAGCGAGAAGCTGTGGTGGGCTGCGCGGCTGCTGCTGGTGGTACTCGTGTTCGTGGCGGTGTCGTAGCGGCTGCGGTCGTAGTACCGGTCGTCGCTGCGGCCAGCGCGCGAGGAAGACGATGTGGTCGCGTGGCGGCTCATGCAGCGAGCGATGACCTGCAGCGATTTTCTTTGGCGGTGAGTGAAGAGGAGAGGACGAGACTGCGTACTTGTCTGGCGTCGATCGCGTAGTGTTTGCTCTTGAAAAAGTGCGCAGCATTCAAAACGAGAGTGTACATCCTACTACTGAGTCTTGCGCAACGCCGCACTCACATAGCTCCGCGTGTGCCGAAAAGACGCGAAAGGACATCCAAAGCTGAACGTCGCCGCCATTCGTGCGCAGTGGCGTGCTCTCACCGCGCCTGAGAGCTGAGAGGGCCTGCGAGATGGATACTGTCTGCGACTCAGTGATCGCGCTCCGTTGTGTCCGGCCTCTGCGAGTGCAGGAGACCCATACTCACGTTGGCACGGAAGAAATGACATCGTTGCTCTGGACAATGGCATGACGACGTCCGCGAGGCTATGCGCATGTCACAACGCCACCAGTTTGCTGACTGAGTACCAGCCAGCCCAAGTTTAGCCGCGAGGCGTTAGCACTAGTGCGACCTCGAGTCGATGCACAGGCGGCAACATGACAGCGGCGAGCGTGTCGCCGCAACTCGTCGCTGTTGACGACGAATGGCGCTACGAGCTCACGGAAGTGTCGCCGCAGCCGACGATCGACCTCACCAAGTCGATTCAATCATGGCTGCACGGCCACCGATCGACCAAGCCGATCTTTGCCCGCTACTGGGGCGTCATCTACGTTGGCTTCCTGTGCGGTCTCAGCGCCACTGCAGTCGTGTTCTTCCTCGACGCGTCAATTGGACGCATCCTCGCACTCGTCGCGACGCTCGCCGCCATGCCCGGCACGTACCTGAACTTCACGTTCCTGCGCCTCGACGTCGTGCGCGTGCTCCTGCAAACATACGATTTTTGGTTCTTCACAAGCACGGACGTGCTCGTGTGCGTGTGCTTTGCACTCCACTTTGCCGACGCGCGCGCGCTCATTGCGGCCATGATGTTCAGCGGAACGCTCAACAACATCCTTGTGGACGCGAACGTCGTGACGCTGCACCAGCTGATCTCTGCGACGCTGTTCATCATCGCATTCATCAGCATCCTCATCGTCTACATCGCATTCGGCATGATCGACGACGCGCAGGACCTCCAGCTCTTTCAACTTGGCACGCGCTCACTCTCTGTCCGAGATGCGCTTGTGAACGGACTTGGCACGCTGCTCGTGCTCAACTGCCGCAATCTCTACCGCAAACGCGCAGCGCTCAAGTCGTACGGATCCAGCGTCACGGTCACAGTCGTGCAGTGCATCAGCTATCGCTGCCGGGTCAAACTCGTTCCAGTGGAACACCATCTTGAACCAAGCGACCCCAGGTCGCCTTGTCCAACCACAGCTTCAAACGCTTCAGCGCCAAGTGTCACCACGCAGCAGCAGCTCGTCCAGATGCGCCTAGTTCCTGTCGACATGGAGTTCGACGCTCACGACACGTTCATTCGCAGCGCTGCACAACGCTTGCTCCAGTTCCAGATCGGGAAGCTACGCACAGCGATTCAAGTGACGCTGCATGCATGTGCGCTCAGCAGCGTGCTGCTCGGCGTCGCGTCGTTCCTTTTGTCCACTGACAGTGCCAGCTCCGTCAACGCCACCAACGCCACCAGCAACTCGACAGTGCGGCCACCTCCACTCTCGCCCACAACCACATCGCCGACACGCGCGCTCCA